>JAECUM010092216.1:0-26084 GCA_016617855.1 Megalonaias nervosa
TGTTGATGCAAGTGATGTTGGGGTTGGAGCAGTATTGATTCAAGAAGATAGAAATGGTGTTGATCACCCAGTGTGCTATTTTTCTAAGAAATTAAATAAGCACCAAAGAAATTACTCAACAGTTGAGAAGGAATGTTTGGCTTTAATATTGGCATTACAGCATTTTGAAGTTTACATTATCTCAGCTCCTTCTTCAGTTGTTGTGTTTAGTGATTACAACCCCCTTACTTTCATTGACAAGATGAAAAATAAAAATCAAAGATTATTAAGGTGGAGTTTGTTTTTGCAAGAATATAATCTTGACATCAGGCACATCAAAGGAAAAGACAATTTGATTGCAGATGCACTTTCCTGTGTATAGAAATATTATTTCATGTACACTTTGTATAATTCATAAGAGTTTTCTTATGTAATTTTACTTTACCTCATGTATAATTTACGTATGGTAAAAAGAAAGCTTTATTATATAAATCTTTCTTTTTCTTTATGGGTGGAAGTGTTATGAATATGTAATTAAATTACTTGTGTGTTAGTTTTGAGTTCTTTTTTATTTTAATTTTGTTTCATTACATTTTATTGTAATGATAATTTTCATTGGATTTGAATCTCTTTTCCGAAAACTGGCTTGACCCGATTAGATTATAAGTTACTTCAGCATTATTTTTAGTTCATAGATTTTATAAACATCGAGTGAAGACGATTGGCTATTGCCAAGGTCATTTTCAGCCCAGATGTTAGCTGAATTGTAACAGCCTTTCTTTTTTATTTATTTCTAGTGTGAAAATTTGATTCTTAGATAGGGCTATTCTAGCTACATGATAATTGTCATTTTTTTTATTGTGCTGTTCAAGTTAGAAATCACGTAGCCTGTCACATGAACTACCATGTAATCTAAAATCGAGGCTTAAAACAGCCATTTTCTACTAGATCTATTGAGTTGTATTTTAAACCCTGAGGGCTCAAGAGGTTTTTATTGCTGATGCCAAATTGTTTTGAAGTTCATCTTATTCTCTAGAAGACTAAACAAGTGTACTTTTTATAAAGATTTCTGGGACAAAGAAATTCAGTGGAAATTCATTCTGGAATTCTATACGGAAACACTATAAACTGTGATTCAACGAGGATCTGTTGCCATCAGTACAGAATCTGACATCATCGCCTCCATATTGGAATTTCATTGAGATTCGAACCCGGATTCAATTAGAACTGTTTAGTGATAGGACTTATATAATTCAATCTTAGGATTAAATTTTTGGATTATATTCACAAAATGTAAGTCCTCTTTTCTATTTTTTTTTACATTGTTTTCTAGAGAAATAAATTATTTTGTTAAAATATACAAAGCTTGTTGGCTTCGCTCTTTGCTTTTGTTACACTTGTACAAGCCTACACGTAACAATATTCAAAACTGACACTGTTGCAACTATATTCTCTGTCCATGCAGAACTATTTTCATTTAGGACATCATAACAAGTCTTCTGGTGAGAACTCTATGCTGATGTGATGTTCTAATTAGGAAAAGCTACACAAGATTTTCAAAATGGCTACTCTGCTGGCTATATTGGGCATCAGATCAGCACCAATTTTTATTTAGTAATAACTAGACATCATAAGAACTCTTTTAGTGAAACCTTGATGCTGATATGACCATCCAATCTGGAGGTGTAGCTATAACAAGATTTTTAAGCTGGCCATTTTGGTGGCCATGTTGGTAGCCATGGCAGAACCAATTTCACTTTGGATAAACTAGACATCATAAGAAGTCTTCTGTTGAAAGCCCCATGCTGATACGACTTCCCATTCAGGAGAAGCAGCAGTAAGATTCTCAAGCTGGCTGCCATGGTGGCCATATTAGATGTCAGATCACCACCATTTTAATTATGACATGATAAAAAGTCTTATAGTGAAAACTCTATGTTGATATTTCCATCCTGTCAGAAGAAGCAGGAATAATAAAATTTTTAAGATGGCTGGTGGCCATTAATGTATGTATTGTGAACAGAAACAGAATCATAGTTAATCCTAAAAGTACTTTAGGTGGAACTATGATAATAAACTTGTGCTAACAGATGGAATAACGCCAGATGACAGAAACAGGCCATCCCATAAGCTCTTCTGGTCTATGACCAGTAGAGCTAAAACAAAACCATTCATAGCTGTGTTATTATGTACACCAGCTATTACAAACAAAAAGCCCAGGTCCCAACTTTTGGCCTTGAAATCCATGTCAGAGTGCTGATTATCAATCAGTCATTTGAAATGCAATTAATATAAGATTTGGTCAAAATCCATAAGTATATGCACATGGGGTCAGATTGGTATAATTTTCATTTAGAACCAACTTTCTGTTGTAAGAAGCCCATCAGTTAAACTTCCATGACTATATGACAAAGTTTTTGAATGTGGTACATGACACACCTTCCAGTGATGATATAAAACAAGCTTCATCCCCCAATCTCAAACAGCTTTAAAGTTATGGAACAGAATGGAAAGTGTGATGAATTGGTAAAATTCTGAGCTGTGACCTTGAAGACAAGATCCCCAAAGTGGTATGCCACATGACTACTAGTAATCTTATGAGTAAACAAAATATCTGTTCTCAAACAGTTAAAAAGCAGAAAGGAAAAGGTGACTGAAAACCGAAAATATTAAGCATTAATCTTTTCCATCAAGATAACACCTGCATTGCTGTACATGCCATACCTTAGTGATAATCTACAAATCAACCAAGTTTCATTACTTAAGAACAAACAGCTTTCAAGTTATAGAGTGGAAAGGAAAGTGTGATGGAAAGCTCTAAATACTGAGCTGCAGACTTGACTTTGAAGATAAGACTCCCAATATGGTATACAACACACCTTTCAATTTTTAATCTCAAATGGTTTTAAATTTACAAAGCAAAACAAAAATGGGGCAGATTAAGAGATGAACAGACAGTAATAGGAAATATACAGACTATGTTCCACACTTTTCTTTGAAAATGTGGGCGACAATATATTATCTTAAAAGGGACAGTCAGTATTTATAATAGTCCATTTACACTCAGTCAAGTGGTTTTTAAAAATATGAATGTAATACAAAAATTACATTACTTAAAAAGACATCTTACCAAGAATGCTGCTGAAACTCCAGTCTGTTGTTTTTGTTCTCCCTTTTCACCTCCATTTGTGTATTTCTAAAGAAAAGGTCTAAAGGTTAAATCAAATAGAAGCAGAAAAATATCATAGTTTCTCTACAAATTTTCTTTTGGCAAAGCCTGTTGTAGCATGTGTACAAAATCTACAATTAGCAGCATATTTCCAGACAAATGTATCTGCTATAAAGGTCTGGTCAAAGTACATTTCTTTCCCCGCCGGACATTAACAGATCTGGACTTCTGTATAGCTCTCCAATAATCTTCAGACAGGGCTTTTAGACTGTACAATGATCTTCAGACAGGGCTTTTGGACTGTACAACTTGAAACAGGTAAGACAGGCAAGTGTGCTATCATAACAAACTTGGTTGATAAAATGTTGTGAAAAATAAACATGTCCAAGCACTGTGTAGCCCCATATCTATTTAGATGCAATGTAAAAACTACACAAATGCCAAAGATAAGAATCAATATTTCTCAGATTTGCTTTGCTTACTCTGCCATTCCAATTTTCTGAGACAGAGTGGACCTAAAAGTAAACAGAAATATAAACACTATCCAGAGATTAGTGGATACCCAATATGATTTCCTTGATTAAAACTCGAGTTTTATAGGTATTTCCCTATATATAGTTTTGTTTATTTCAAGTAGAATTGTTTAAATTCCTCATATCTGCATTCCTTGAATAGAGAGTGTATTGTGTTCATGGTTTCCTTTGCAGATGCAGCGAAACCTGTCCTTGCAAACACTCGTATATAAATGACAAAGCTTATAAAGGATATTCAATATCCCATTTTCTTAATTTTCTAATCATTTTGATCCTCTTTACATAAAGAATGCCTCCCCATATTGGGCAAAGTTTTACAGACAGATTTTATTTGCTGGTGGACATGCAATATTTTAGAGGAATGAAAGAAAAAATTGTACATAATGCACCAATAGTGTTTTAAAAATGAGATAATCTTATTTACTTCAACAGTTTTGTTACCATAACTTTGTGGTCTGCACAGTATTCTCATATTTTTCTTGGACACTTACACTACTGAAGTTTTATTATGCACTCTTAATAACTAATGAAAATATTAACATCCTTGAATATCTAATTATCCTAAACTGTGCATCATCATGTAATTTTCCATTCCAGATCTTGGTTTCACTGACTTTAGTGTACACCCATTACCTACTATAATTTATTACAATAAATACTAAGTTTTCTGAATGACTTTTCTTTCAAATGAACAAATCAATAATTAAATCACAAATTAAGTATTTGCATAAATTTAGTCTCTTTTGTTATTATTTAAACCTCTAAATAAAAATCTTCCTTACTATAGGGGTGACTTGAACCTCACAAATACGTCCTACTAGCAGCCAATGAACACTTTACACTGCAATCAGGCCAACTATCATCAACCTTAAATGCTTTCACTGCCTGATACATTGTTTTAAAATTGATATGAATTGCCATCTTACAGTTTATATCATCTTTTCTGACTGGCCATTGCTGGTGCCAACTGACACATGGATGGACATTCACTAATGAAAAGCTGTAGACGTATTGTTAAATTTTTGTTTTCTGATGAAAAAGTGCACTATGTCAAGATTTGGGGGACACAGGACAAAAAAAAACTGCAGAGTTTGTGCTCAATGTACAACACTGCATGCAGACTTTACTTACATTGGCTTGAGTGGCCCAAAATTCATCAGCTGTAATGACTTGAGTCACAACAAGATCTTTGTACAACTGAAACAGCTCTGGGTTTTCCTTCAGGAGTCTATAAAAAAGGATGATCAACATTAACACCAATAGGATTGATTAATTAACAAGTACTGTTCCAGTGACACAATTTGAAAACAAAATAATTTGAGGTTCCTGTATGTAAAGTAGTCCATACTACATACCGAATTAGTGATTTCACAGCAAAAGTGAATTCCCCATTTGGCATTTACATAATGGGGATTTCTAATTTTTAGGTCATTAGTTTTTAAATGAAAACACTATCTATAAATGTATCCTTTATACAGTAGAAAATGTCTTGAAAGACCACCACTTGTGCCAAAAAATAATGATCTTTCAAGACAGGTGGTCTCTCATGACAGGCCACAGCACTATTTAAGCAATAAATCTGTCCATGGAGATCCTAGTCTCTCAATACATGTGGTCCCTTGTAACAGTGGTCTCTCAAGACAGGTTTTATTGTCATATGTTTGTACAACACAAGTGGGCTAAATAACTTGTAATGAATCAAGATAAACTGTACAGTTATTTATTTTCATTATTGGCATAGTGGCAGTGATCATGTGTTATGAAAAAGGCACCAAGTAATATGCATATAAAAGCTGAGTCATTACCAACGGATACTGAAAATTTATTTTTGGAGGGAAGGTTAATTTTAATTATTTAATACCTACCTGTGCCTACTGCATTGCTTTTTTTTCTGGGACCAAGAGTCCCCAGTCCAAGTTAATTATTCCTGCCTCCAATTAGTATTATTGGGCCTGGATTTAAAACATGATCCCAGTCTGATTACTTGTAATAGCCAGCATTTGGAATACCTTCCTCTTCTGACTTGGCCCAAGAGTACATGACATCAGAGAGAGGTGGGCGGAGGGAATCTTACAGCAGCATGTATTACATAAAAATTTTTAGTTTTGCCCCACACATCCCAAATAGCATTTTAATAGCAGCAACACATTACCTCCTACTATTTCACGGCAGAACTGACCAGTTAGCAGGGAGGTTGACAATCTCCACAAAACTGATATTTAAAACAACTGCACTTATACCTTAGATGTCTGCTCATTCAAGGTTCAGCAAATGTGCTTTTACTATATGACCTAAAGAAAAAATACCTTCACTTCTGTACACCAAAGACTGAAGGTAAAAGGAAGATAAGATGAAACTGTAGGAAGGCTGCTCTCACAACATCATTAAAAAAGGGGTGATTCAAGCAGGCCTAAGATGTAGCAATATCCCCAAACTTCATAGACTTTAATTTTCATTAAGAAGGTCTGCATCAATGAGGGACTAATATGCTGTCTTGATTGCAAGGACAATCCACCTGGAACTGGTGGCTGCTGAAATATGAAATATAAACTTGAGAGGTTAAAAACATACTGTTCTAACTGTTCCTCTCCCTTCAGAGAAAGCCAAATAAAACTTAAAAGTCTAACTGGGCAAAGGAGTCTATCTTGATCATCTCCAGCACAAGACTCAGACTGGGGATCTCACTGGTTAGTAGAGCTACTAAAGATACCCAGGATGGTAAAAAAGAGAAACTGAATCATAGTTACCAATGAACCATAAACAACCCTTCTCCATAGACAAGGCATGAAGCTTGCTCCTTCTCTTCACTGATGCTAAGGAGTGCATGAAAGAAGTCTTAAGGGTAGGGTTCTTGAAGGAAGTTTCATTCAAAGGGTTCATAAGGGGATTCTGACAATGCTGAAAGAACATATGAAAGATTTCATCTAGACATTAGTGAATGATAACAGGTGTTGGATGCTAAAAATACCTAATTAGATCAGAAAGATGAGGGTCCATTCCAGTGGTGTGACCTCAAGAGAACTTGACAGTGTTAGAAGGGACAGCCCTACAGCCCTGAACAGGACACAGAACATTCTTTTTCCTTGAAAAAGAAAAGAAAGTCTGCAACTGCATTTAAAGGGAAACAGCTAGGATCAACCAGTTTCCTACTGCACCAATTACAGAAATTTCACCACTTGGCACTGTAAACCCTGGAAGCAGATTGCCTACTAGCCTGGATGATGCAGTTGGCAAAGGTGCCTGAAAACTGGTCCTGGTAGATTGCTTGCTTGAGATGTGCCAAGCATGAAGGTGGAGAGTCTGTGGACTGTTTTTAAGAGGAGACACGCTGTGCTGCAACAGCAGGTACCTCCTCTGTAGTAATCTTGCTAACAAACAGAATGTGAAGGTTGTTGAACCACAACCATTTGGGCCACATGGGGGCTACCACGATGAGCACAGAAGTGAAACTCCTGACTTAGAGCACCTGTGGAATTATTTTGAAAGCACTTGTCTGTCCCAACATGGGAATCAAGACCTCTCCCAAGACTGGAGGTGGCTGTCCAGTGGTGATAAAGACAAAGAGGAGCCTTTCTTCATCCATCTGTACATGTGACAACTTCTGCAAAGTCCCACATTTAATTTGTCAAGATACAAAAATAAATGTACATCTATCTGTGTGTGTGCACAACATGCAAGGGTGGGGGTCCCATGGGGTTTTCATGTACGTGTGCTTACCCACTCATTATGACATATTAAACTCTGAAATTAATAAACCATACAAAACAAAAGCAAATTCAGAACCAAAACAGGGTAGATACTATTTTCCCTAGCACCAGAACAATGACAAGGAATACAAGTTAATGAAGCATCACCTGCTAATAGTGCGAGGTACTCACGAAAATATCCTGCAAGCCCACTGGACCCGTAATCCGAAAATGCTATAGGTCCAGTCCATAACCAGCTGCTCCTACATTTCATCACACAAGAATGCAAAATGTAGCAAATGCATATTGACATGATAACAGCATATTGTAAGATTATTTATATGATGTACCATGGAAATGAAGGAGAAAATACAATAAGTTATTTATATTGTATGACATATTTACTGAATTTTATTAAATTCAGCATAATCAAGCCACAGTTTACTGACCAGGACAATGATGCTTACTGTCCAGCTGAGTGATATAGCACATGTATAACACACATGTTGTCCAAGGAAAAAAAGGACAATATTTTGTATGTTGACTGTGACTACAGAGTGAGACTGTGCCATAAAATACCAAACTAAGCTAAATCAATCTTCCATATCTCAAGTGCAAGCCATCCACAAAGTCTGGTACATACAGATGATACAGAACTTGGGAACCTTATTTATCCTTTCAGTCACAGTGACCCTGACTTTTGGTCTTCTGACCCTGAAATCAAAAACTTTTTCCCTTACTGCAAGTGCTACCTATCCACAAAGTTTAGTAACACTAGATGGTGAAGAACAAATAACCCAAAACAGTAAATGGATATGAAAATAATGACTTTCCTTACTGTGAAAAATATCTGGGCTATTCAGGAGAAAGTGATAATCCCACATCTGTGAGGAGATTGTGCTAATGTCTACTAGGTCTGATGGTCATCTGGGCCGCAGCCTCTTAACCTACCTGATTCAATTCTCATCCCTGCAGTTCTAGATCTCTCAGAAATGAAATCAAGATGGTTGACTGAACATGCCAGCCAACAACTTCTCTGACAACTCTGAGCAAAACACTGCATTCAAGTTTGATGCTTACAGACATAGCTCTAATTTCACAAAATTTCATGAAGCTTTTCCACTGTGCAAATTAGCCACTTCAGCCTGGAGTTCACAGCTTTAGGTATTTATATGAGACTGATTTGGCCTGAATGCCCGTGCTGACCACAAGTCATACTGGAGAGGAGATTCGTGTGCTGCCTGCTTCCTTATAGCCTCAATTCTACTGCTGAGCACACGTGGGTACCTAAAGGCATTGACCAGAAAGCCAAGGGATCATGTGGTTCCAGCAAAGATGAGCAAAGGCAGGCATCTTGCTGTACCAGATCTACTGACTTTTCATGAAAGCAAAAATTGCTGGCGATGCCAGATCAAGCATCAAAGAAAATGCCACCATAATGGAGACAGCATGAAAAATATTCCAAACCTCCTTATAAAACCATGGGGCTACCATATTAACCAAAGTAATATTGTTGTCCAAGGACATTTACTTGGTGATTTATGTGTCTGAGTGGGTGTGGTACCAACATGACAAGATCAATAATGGTAGCTGGGTTTTCTGACAAGAATGTCTTTGAGCTCCCGGGTCCCAGATCCTGTCATACAGATGACTGGAGATTTATGATCTTTGCCAACTGTGACAGTGGACTAAATGAGCTTGTCTTTATGTTCCAAGTCTACAAAAGTGTTAACCTTACAGGCTTGACTCACAGACTCAGGCAGTGTGCACTCAGTAGTTTCTTCCATGGATACTTAATATCACAATCTGTACACTCCATTGTGGGGCTGGAGCAGGCTAACTGATTGGTTAAGTGACACAACTGGTCTTGCTGACCGGCCAGAAAGTGTGCTGGCAGCTGGATGGTTGGCTTGGCAAATGGCGGGACAGTCAGCTCAGAAACTGCCTAGAAGGAATGAACAGTGCTTGATACATAGTTTTGATAAGATTTCACAGCTCCATTGTCTTGAGAACTGTGGCTAGATTGTTTAAATAATTAAGAAAACCATAAAATTGCATGGGATAATTATGGGTACCTCATGCCCAATGTCTCACACATCAAGTCAGCAAACTGTCATTTAAGCTTATTTGTTGGTCATATCTGGCACATATGACTGGGGATCTCACCTGAACATGTACAACTGAAATAAAATGGATCAAGTTTCAATTATTAGAGCTATGCTGACTCGACATGCAACTAAAGATTATTCAGAATTTAGATTATCTAAATCTTTCTAGCATCCTGACCTATTTTTCTCTTCAAGTTCACTGCTGAGTTTGCGTCGAAACTTTGGTAACAGCTGTTGGAGCAACTCCTTGACGGCATCTCTGTCCTGTACCTGGGCCGAACGACCTTCAGGATTGTTGAAGTGGAATGTGTTGGCACTGCCATTATGCATCACAACCTGCAACTGGACCTTCTCTTTAGTGTCTGGTGAGATCTTCTGACCTGCAATAAAATATTAATTGATCTCATGACCTATGGACTAGATTATACAAGTAGGAAGTGCTTCCCAGCTGTTTCACCTGTATCAAAACTCAGCAAATGTGAAGTACCTAATGCATCTTGAACTAAAGTAATTATAAACTCAAAATTAATTATAAACTCTACATTAATTATAAACTCAAATCTCTGTCCTTATTACAGAAATGCACTTGTACCTCAAATAATGTTAAAAAGGAAGTTTTAAATTTAAATTTCCACACAAAACAGTAGATTTTAAGATCTTTTGATCAGACTGTCCAAAACATCCAATTTAAAATGTAATGTCAAAATTTTCTATCAGATGGGATGTTTCTACTAGCAAGAAAAGATCACCATAAAATAATACAGCAACCCCTCACATTTAGACCTTTTATAAGGTCTCTCATTATAACCCAGCTCCTGTTAAAAGGCGAGTATGGACAGGGAACCCATTTCATAAAGTGCAAGTACAATCATGTGTATCATGTAATACATTATAAGGTGGTCTCACTATATGGTGGTACACTCCATGGCTCCCATGGGCAGCATTATAATGAGAGAGTACCATATTATGTAATTCACGAAGGGTGGTCTCACTATAAGTTGGTACACTCCAAGGCTCCCATGCATCGTGTTACAAAGAGGCAGAAATGTATCACACAATTCACTATAAGGTGGTATACTCCATGGCCCCCATAGACATTATTATAATGAGTACTGTAATTCACTAAAGGTGGTCTCACTATAAGTACACTCCATGGATAGTGTCACAATTAGCATGTACTGTATCATGTAAATCATTATAAGGTGGTCTCAATAAAAGGTGGTACACTCCATGGCTCCCATAGATAGTGTTACAATGAGGGAATCATATTAACATGAATTTCTAACCTTTTGGTTTAAGAATTCTTTGGATATTAGGTCATAGTTCCAATGAAATATTTTCAAAAATCTTTCCCGTTATTTATAATTTTAACACATAAATATATTCCAAACTAGCTTTTTTCTGGGATGGGGGAGGTTAATGTGTTGGCCTAAGCATAAAGTTTCAATAACAAGCCTGGTCTTGTTGAAAGTTATTGTCATCAATCTGGGGCTCAAAATTAAATTTTCAATTTTGTAAACTCTGTAACAGTCTCTTGGATAAACTTAGAACCACAGAATTTTAAAAATGTTCAAAACTAATACATGTAAATGGCTCCCATGTGTACATCTCCATGACAAAAACACATCCTATGTATCATATACAGTTTAGAGACTTCAAACTCTCAAACTTGAATTTTGTTCACGAATTGTTTTGAGAATAATGGATCAGGTGACTGGATAAATTGCATACATGATACAGGATAAATGCAGGACCTTTTGGTAAGTTACTTTTCTCCCATGACAGAAAAGGGCAAAGTGGTGGGAAAATAAGCGAGTGACCTAAGAGTCAGCAGCATTTTCGTTAAAAATAGCCACTTAAAACAGATGTTCTAGTACACTTGTGAACCAAATAGTAAAACAAGAGCATCTGGTGGGCCTAATATTGTTTACCTTACTTTCTTAACTTAACAGCCTACCACCTCACTTAGCAGGTTAATCTCCCTAACTTTATACAAGTTTTACTTATGTTTTCTACAAAATGATAACAATTCATTTCAAAGACATGGGCACACTTAACATGCCATATGGGTTGCTCATAAACAAACTCCTCAAAGAGCTTGATAATATAATCTTACTTCCAAAGTTATTCATGAAATTGGATATAAAATTTATTATCTAATTCATGCTGCAAGATCATCTTATTAATATTTGCAGATCTCATTTACAACAGAACATAAGAAAATGGTGATACAGTAAAACCTGTCTTGAGAGACCACTGCTATGAGAGACCACCTGTCTTGGGAGACCTGGTTCTCCATGTACAGATTTATTGATTATATAGTGTTATGACCTGTTATGAGAGACCACCTGCCATGAGAGACCATTATGTTTTGGCAAAAGGGGTTGTCTTTCAAGACCGGTTCCACTGTATAAGCAAAATGTTATAAAGATTCTGTCTCCAGAGAGGTAACAAGTTCCACTAATCTGATACAAGATTACCTCATATGTAAGCATAGGTCTCAATCATAATAAAACTCACCTAATACCTTAATCATATTAGGATTAGCCTATTTACCAAGTTGGATTAAAAGGTCAAATATAATCAATATAATTGTAAGTGGCAAGCCCAGCCAACCAGATGCAAGATCTAATCATAATTAAAGACAGATACTGATCACAGCAAAACTTGTTGGATATTTTGATAATATAAGGCTATTAGTAAATTTGATGAATAAAATCCATCAGAAATAGTCACTAAAGTGTTGACATGATCAGTCAAACAGATGCTGAATCACCTTATTTATACACATGAATTTGCTCACAATTTAAACATATTTACAAAGTTTGACCAAAATCAGATGCAGGATCAGCTCATAAATATATAGCGGGGGCAGGGAACTAATTTTAATCGTGTAATGCTGCTCCTACTGAACTGCTTTCCTTTCCAGGTCTCAAGAGTCTCCAGTCTATGCTAATTATTTCCTCCTCCAATTGGTACTGGAGGACCAGAATTAAAAAGAACATGATCCCTGACTAACTCCTTAGTCACAACCAAAATACAGAGTACCATCCCTCTTTTGATTTGGACCTAGATTACGGGGAATCAAAGCTGAGTGGGAGGAGGGAATCTTTGTAATAGTTGCAGGTAAATATTACACAATTAAAATTAGTTTTACCCCCCACCCATGACATTTTATTACCAGTAATAAATTACCTGCTTCTACTGCATTGCTGAATTTAACATTTAGGAAGAGAACTGATGGCCTCAACAAATCTGGTACAAAAATCTATTATAGCTCTTTTTACGCTACTAGTTTTCACTACTGATAGAAGGTTGTACCAAGTATTGTGTCCTCATTATATGAGGCCAAGGAAAAAAAATGTCTTTGCTCTGATGTACCAAAATCAGATGTAAAAGAGAAGACAGTGTGAGACTGCCAGATGACTGCTCTCATAACATCATCTGAGGAGGAGTGATTCAAAGAGGGTCAATATGCAGCAATAGTCCTTACTTCATGTGCTTCAATTCTCATGAAAAAATGTCCCTCTAAGTGAGGGACTTGTAAACTCTCTTGATAGTGAGGACACCTGGAAATAGTTGCTGCTGAAATACTGGTGGAACCCCTAATAGGGACATTTTTTACCCCTCCTTCTACATTTACAAAAAGCCAAATAAAACCATAAGATCTTAACCAGCAGACCTGCCAACCCCAATGAGAGTCCTCAAGGGAGATTTTGAAAATTTTTTAGGGAGATCTCAATTATTGCAGGGAGGATTTCATCAAGGGAGAAACATGTTGAACACGTTTACAAAAAGTGAACGGTTTTCAAATAAACATATACTAATTCAATTCTAAAATGGTTTATTTTTAGATAATAAATAATAATATATAAATAACAGACTGAACAAAACTTAACAGTTAGGAACATCAATTAACGCTACTTCAGAGAGACATGGTTGTTGCTCCTTTGCATCTTTTAAGCCTAACTTTGTTAAAACTGTCTTTCTGAGCAAACAATACTTTCTTGTTTAACAACAAGAAGACTTTCTAGGGTCTCGGTTTTCATACTGCTCCTGAAGTCAGTCCTATTCTTCCTCACAAAACTAAATATTCTTTCACAGGATGCATTGCTGTGAGGGATGGCAAGAATATGGCTCATCACTTTGGCAAGAAGTCCAAATTTTGCTTGACCCATGCTATCTCTGATCTCACCAGTCTTCATCCAAGTTTGGTCCATGGCAGCTGCTGAATTAGCTCCAGCATTCCAGGAGGTAGTTCTTCAACCTGATATAGAGAAAACTGCATCTCCAGCTGATCCAGTGAACTCCTGCAGGCATGATTGCTGGAAACTACTTCACAAAGAAATCCAGCATTGCGAAGCTGATGAAGGGCCTCTTTGTCACATCTGCTACAACCGCATTTTTAAGATGAGGTTCTGAAATATTTCCATGCTTAATTAGATAGTTACATGCTGTTGTAAAGAAGGTTTTATAGAGGTAAAGAACGAGTCAGCCTTTTCTTTAGGAAGTTTACATTCCTGCATTAAGCTCCAAGCTGCTTGACCAATCATTATTTCTTCATCATGCTTGATGTTGTATCCAATCTGGAAGTCAATTGATTCTGTATCCTTGTAGATCTTCCCTGGTTTCACAAACATGGCCATAATCTGCTTGATGAGCTCTTATATCTGAGCAGCCTGTATGCTGAATGGAATGGATGCAGGAACACAGCCTTGAAAAGGGCACCTGCATGATCGGCTGCAGATAGAGGAATATTATGTTCAACAGGAAACCCAGTAAAAAGTGCCTCAGCTTTGGTCACATCTTCTTCAAGGGATGAATCCACAAGTTCGAAAAAATTTGAGACATCCTGGGTGTTCCTCTCTGTGCAGACGTTAAGTGCCTGTGAAATAAAGTACATAAAATTTAAAATACTAACTCAGAAACAAAAGATAACAAAATATAAATTGCATTCATTCACAAAAATGAATTGCATTTAATGTTTCTTACTTTTTATTAAAACTTCAGGCACAATTAAGTATTTGTTTCTCTTCCCTATCTTACTATATCTCCTAGGCAAGTAGATGTAGTTCTTAGGAAAGAGCTGATAAATCTAAATTGTTAAAGTACATTTCCGGGTTTATGGCTAAATAATAATAATAATAATAATAGTAACAATAATGAAGTCTTTGTATTTTTATTATCTGCAGATGTATCGATTCAACTGTCATTTATTCAACTGTGCCTGATTTAACCAATCTATCAGCGTATCCTAATTTCGCTAAAGATAATCGTAATTTCAATGCTGGCACTGAAATTACAATTTGCAACAGTAAGATTAAAAACTTACTTTTGTGAATGGAGATGTCGACGACAATCATTGTGCCCGCCACTGGCAACACTGAAACATGAATTGCATGTCTTGCAAAACGCTGTATGTTTATCACTTCCACAAGTCAGGCATGGAAATTCCAGGCTACAAGAAGCTTGGAAGGAAGTTTTATATTTTTTTGACTTTCCAACTTCATTCGAATCTCCCTTTCTTTTCGACATTGTAGAAGAGATCAAAGAACTTCTGTGCACTTCCGGTCTTACACACTGGGGAATTTCCAAAACATTTTTCGTTAAACGAAACAAATTTTTCCCGTTTTTTTTTTTTTTTACGAAAGGAATTTTTTCTGGGAGAAAAATAATAATGTGGGAGTGCAGGAGGTGCAGTTGAATTCAGGGAGTCTCCCGCAAAAAAATGGGAGGGTTGGCATGTCTGTAACCAGGCAAAGGAGTCTATCTTGAAAATCCCCAGCAGGCTGAAAAAGTGGAGAAACTGAATCATAATTAATATAAAACTGTAAAGAACTCCTTCCCGCAGGTTCATACTGGGGGTTTTAACAACACCCAAAGAACACATGAAAGATTACACTAAAACATTATCGAGTGAGACACCAGTCTCTTTCCTTAAAATACTTGATGCTATCATTGATGATCCAATCCAATCCAATGGCAGAACCCGAGAACTTTACAGTATTAGAAAGGGCTGCAGAGGTCTCGGATATGCTTAATCATATGTATTTAGACACAAATTTTTTATCTGGGATGCAGAAAATCATGTACACAGGAGTCCTCCATATGCACCAATAGCTTGAGCGGCAAATTCAATGGCATTTCAGTCCTGCTTCAACCACCTGCTGAGTGGGTAAATGTGCTGATCAACTGGTCATTTTGGCTGAAAGTCCCCCATAAGTACATTATAAGAGTACATCAAAAGAACATGATGCAATTGCTGGGCAGCAAGTACAAAGACTCAGACTAGCTACTGAGTGGTAGGAAAATGTGCTGATATTTACAACGACTGAATTCAGAGGCAGAAAGACCCAGAGATGTACATGTGGTCCTTATAAGAATACATCCAGTGAACAACTTTAGCTTTCATTATCTTGTTCATTTCCTAGTGTAGCCAAATAAGTAGTGCATATAACCTCGAAACCAAGGCATGTCAAGACTTAGATAAAATACCATTTGCAAATTTGGGTAAATATTTTGGGGTTAAAGGGCAAATTGTCGAAGACTGATGAGATTCAGAAGAGTGCTAAAGTTGCTAGAACTGATAATTTAGATGGAACAGTAGCCAAATGTAAGAAATTGTGTGATGCCTGGCTTAGAGTTCAGAATAAGGCCTTTCCTTGAATTGACAAAATTCAGTCTGATTCTAATGGACAAACAAGAGCTATATGTCAGTGGTGTAAAGAATTTGGAAAAGTAGGCTCAATGACAACCACTGGTTCTTCTCATCTGGACATTTAGCCACTTCAGGTATGCCCAATATGCTTATGGGAGGGGACTGCAACTTTTGCTATCAAAACAGGAGTCCTGGACTCCTAATCGTAAAATTCTATTAAGACCTCTGCGCTGCCATACAACCTTAATAGTGGGCACCAAATATTCTCGTTCCGCAAAAAGGATGAGAAGAAAATTTGCAGCTAGGATAAATGTGTTTCCTTTTCCACCAATTACTTGAAATTGGTAAACTCTGTCGTGGTAAGCAAACTGGAGAAACTTTCGCAATGCCAGGTGAATAGGGACATGAAAGTAGTCATCTGTGAGATTGAGATATTGTATACTCTTCCCTTCTGATGGAGTTGGATAAACATCGCTTGCGAAAGAATTAATTCATTGAGGCCGCTCAGATCTGTCATTGGCCTCAATGTGCAGTTGGCCTTTTTGAACAGGAACAGGAACAGCCATGAACAGAAACCAGGAGATTGCTGCTTTTGTACAATCTCCACTGCCTACTTGCTGATGAGTAACTATATCTCCTGTGGAAGAATATGGTCCTTCTCCCGATCTGATGGCACATCCATTATAATGGGAAAGGAAGAAAGATGTGGCTGGATAAACAGAATCAGAAGCCCTCTGAAATTAATTGTGTCATCCGTTTTGCGAAAACAGGCTGATTCAACATAATCAGAGCTGTCTACTGGGGGAATAAGTCATTGTTAAGAGACTTGGGGTAGAGAAACTTGGTTTCTTAACTCTCCTATAAGATTGCCCCCTAGTCTGATTCAGCTGTTGTCTGCTGGCACAAGTTTGAGAGCTGAATGACCCTTGGAGCATGAAACATCCCTCGCTCACCTGTCATCCCTCCACTGTGTCAGGGACATAAGGTTCCTAAAGGAGGATTCATGTGGAGCGACTACAGAGGAGCCTTTTTAATCCAGACTCCGTTTATCTGGAAACCTCGATATCTAGACATAATTCAACGGGAACGGAAACATTAATTTGCTCCATTAATTTTCAAGAAATCCATGTTCCAAATCCTGAAATCAAAATCAGGGAGCAAAGTGTAAAATTACTATAAAACTTGTCTCGATAATCCGGAAATAATCTGTCCAAAAATAAGAAAATTCGAAAAATCGTATATGAAAAAACTGTGGACATTAGGCAGGCACTACACACGGTAATGACAGCATAGCATTCAGTAACACAAACTACAATCTCAAACTGCTTTAGATGTACAGATCATACCGACACCAACCACTACTGTCGAAGATATTGATGATGGAGATGACATGCCATTAAGTGAGCTCAGAGATCTAATAAGAAGCCTTCCCACCCAAGCTGAGATGTCTGCCGAGGAATATGAATAGTGTTTCAACTTATATCTACTGTACATGTATGTTATATTTACTGTACATGCACAAGCGCATGTTATAATAATGTGAAATAAACACAAGTCAATAGATGTATTCATTAATTTATTTCAACCATTACTGAATATACAGTACATTTACAGGTAGCATATACATGTACATGTATACGGTATGATGACATTGTAAAATAAAAATGTGCATGATTCAATTATCCGGAAAACTCGTTAATCCGGACATATTCACTGGGAACAAAAGTGTCAGGATTAATGAGGCTCCTCTGTAGTTGAAGGGTCAGTTCCTCAGCTGCCTGCTTCTGAATGTCTTAAATTTCACCCCCAAACAGCAATGGTGAGCCATATGGAGTCATTCATAAAGCCAGGGTGTGATGTAGTTGTAGTGACATAGCACATAAACATCCATCACGACATACAAAGTCAAGACTGGCAGAAGCAGTCAATGGATGAGCCATTTTTGTATCGTGAGCTGCTCTGTCAGTGACCCGAGCAATTCAGACCATCAATTCCCAGGCAAGTTGGCTGGTCAATTTTTAAACAAGCTGGAAAATCTCTAACCAGGCCAGATCCAGCATCAAAGATATGGTAACATTTTGAACCAGCTTCGATGTGGCAAGAAATATTTTCTTACCCATCTCATAAAATGGTGAGGCAGACATATTAACTTCTGTTACATTCCAATGACAGGAGTTCAGAATGGTAATCAATAGAATGTGTCCTGTACCAGCGTGATGAAAACATGGCTGGTACCTGGTTTTCTAAAAAGAAGGCTTTCCCAGGTCACAGATAAGTCTGGACAGCCAATCGTTCATCTCCTTAGTTTTGTTGACTGGGGAAGCAGATGGAAAAGAGAATTATCTTCATCGTCGATGTTAACTGATGCTTTGACTTTAGAGTCATGCATGGTATTATGAGGTGCAAAGCATTCTAAAGCTGGCAACAGCCAATACATTTCATCTGTAGCAGCCTTAAAACAAAACTCCATCTTCTCCATAATCAGATTACAGAAGGGCTATTGCTCTGGAGTATTTTCACACTGTATGAATACTCTTGGTCCTCGCTGCTTTCATTTCAGGATAAGCCATTCCATGAGGTAACAATGATGCAATTCCATCATCCCTAGATAAACCACTGCCAATATCCTATTTGTAGCAGAGAAAATAGGAAAAGCCTGCTCTGAAAGGAGATTTTGTCATACCTGGGAAGACAGCTGGTTAACTGAGAGAATGGTATGCCCAGTTGTTGGATGTGCATAACCAGACTGGTCAGACTGACTGGCTTAGGTACCAATCATGCTCAAAGCATGGCTGGACAGAGAGATTTTCAGCTACTCTCCCCATCCTGATCTGCAAGTATAACTATTGGCTTGGCTGGATTAAGATCCCTGTCCTTATAAATATATATATATATATATATATATATATATATATATATATATATATATGAAACCATGTGTTTGGTTAAATGGTCAGATTTATCACTAAAATCCCCATAATCGAGTCCCAGTTGGGACAGCTGATATGGCTATAGATGGCAAGACGCTACTACATGCTGGATCCACTGAATCTGAAATACACCACATGCCCAGTCTTACAGGCCCAAAAGCCAAACTCAGACTCGAGGGGGAATTTCCACCCAGCCTAGGCTGCTTAAAAATCATGGAACAATCCTCTACTGTCACTAAATTATCTGCAAAAGATTGAAAGAAAGGTAAAAAATTTGGCCTGAAGTCCAGAACTGTGTTGCCATCTCCTGTACCAATTGCAACTGCAACATATCTTCATTTGTCTCCCCCAAATTGTGTTAGTGGTCATTCTTCTGACTGGGGAAGAGAGGGTGGGGGTCATGAGCCCTAGAAGGTTCATAACTGATTCTGTATTTTGATGTATACTTAGTACATGTGTACTGGTTTTGAAGTGCTTTTCTTCTCTTCTCTTTGGCTTTAGTTGATTTATGCAAAACAGCTGACCAGATGTCCTTGGACCACAAAATGCACATGTTGCAAGGGAAAGAGGAGGTACATTTTGTCTATGCCAGGCAGAACTTACTTATCTTTTGCATTTACTGCATTTATAAGACATGTTTCTGAAGTAACAAAGAAACTGAAGAATAGATTAACATGTTAGTGTCTTAACAGTTTGTTACATAATTCACTAAATAATACCTGTTATAGACAAAGTCTACATTTATCAATGACAGCATGTTATACCATGTGGTCTAAAAAGATTAGGTCTGAGAATGTTAAAAATTACATAAAATATCCACCAGATTAAAAATTATTGTGGGGGCCCCATGTGGCCGAGTGGTCTAAAATGCTCACTGTTACGGCTCACTGCCATCTCACCTCTGTCTGCGCGAGTCTGAGTCTCAGGTTCGGATAATGTAGGTATGTAAGAAAGCTTGCCAGTAGCTTCTTGTGCGTCGGTGGTTCTTTCCGGGGTTTTCCCAGGTTCTTCCTACACCATTTATACTGGCCGCCATGTATGGCCTATCCTGTGCTGAAAAATGGCATTAAACCCAACAACAACAACAAAAATACTGTGTACCAACCATTTATCAATCAATATTACTCCCAATAAATCAAAAACTGTGAATGGCCGGCTTGAATTTCAAAAAGACTCAGAGTATCAGATGGCTTATTCCGTGTACAAAACCGAAGCTTAAAAACTGGCCAGGGGAGGTAATGGGCAAGAGTTACTGACCTCTGTCTGTATGATATAAACGGAAAAGATGAATTTGTGTCTTTCAGTTAAGCTATATTTGGGAGGTAGCAGTCTTATATTCCTAATGTTAATGTGATTGGCAAATGTATTCAAAGTAGAAACGTGCAGTTAACATTACTTCTTCATTTTCTGTGAAATTTAGCAATCACAAACATGCACACGTGAGAAACAAAGTGATGACCAGAAGACACTTTTGAACAGTAAAATCCAACTTAAAATGATCACTGTTTTATGAGACCATTCATCAATTAAAACCCAATTACAATGTGCATATAAATATATTACATAATGTGATAACCTCTATTAACAGATTGCATGTCACAAGGGACCACCAAAACTGGTGATCACTCAATACACGAGTTTCTGTATCTTACTTTTAATATCTGCATATGGATGGCTATAGCTGAAGCTGTTTTTGCTGCCTTGCATCCATGCCATGCGTTCCCCCATCATGTACAGCATACCATCTGTCTTCTTGTTGCGTACTGAATTTACTATCAGCAACACCTCTTCTGATGAACGAGACATTCTGAATTTGTCTGAAAAATATACAAATTATGGTTTCATCATCTATGGACTATACTTGCATTTGGGACAAATTCAACATCTAACCATGGTTATGTTTTCTCCCAACATTTTTTCCATACCAAATGTCACTTAATCCTGGGTTTTTTAAAGAAAATCCTTAAAACACAAAGGGGTGAATTTATCTCAGCTCTATATCCCTTTTGTTCCTGGTCCTTTGAATCCTACCTTAACCTAAACACTGCACATGAAAATGTAAACTTTGTTGTAAACAAATTTTATCTGCTCAAGTCAGCTACCAAAAATACTGAATTCATCTATACACAAGAGACTAAAAAATATCTCAACCTTCATAATTTCTGCATATTTTGTGTAATGTTGAAAGAACTAGTTGGCTAGTTGATTACAAACTCAGCAACTGACTAGTGAAGGCCTCCTCTACCTTCAGCTCTTCAGTCAAAAAACTTCCCTAAACATATAAAGACTAATAGGATCTTTTAATTTCAGCAGGGGTTCACCCCTAACTACTTTCAAGTCTCTCTGACCTTATTGCCAATGAACATAAATGAACTGGGTTCTCTAGGAAGCAAAAATGCATACTTTTAATTTTGGACACAACAATTTCAATAGCAGAGTCAGTGGTTAGCAATTTTTTTTGTGTGTGTCTGGAAACCATTTTTACAAAGCAATGATCAATCATGCAGTGTGCAGGCTATGTAACAGAGCTGATGTGATTGTACAGGGCCTTACATTTAAGCCACACAGGTTAGATCTTAGCAAACAAGGATACTGTTAATCAATTACCAGTGCATGATCATTTGATCAAAAGACTAATTACACATGCTTGTGCTTTGACATATCACTGATAAGCAACAGTCAGCACACTCTGAATCCATCAGATTTAAATCCTTCCACAATACAGTGTATTTGGAACACTTGCATTTGATCTGAAATGGTATTGGGAAAAATAGTGCCAAAATTTTGTTATTTATTTTGCTTGACAGAGGAACACAAACTTCTATGTTAATCATCATAGAATCTGCTGTGTCATATACAGGTATTCATTTGATTCCCAGTGATTCTCACATGATTTTTCCAGTGGAAACTTTACCCAATTTCTTTGGTGCCAAGCACAAGACTCCAGTTGAGTCAGATTTTCACATAACTGGCTGACAGAAAATGGACAGTACATGCAGTCTCGATAAACAAAACAGAATGTCAAAGTGATTCATGGAATGAATGTGACATTCCCACTGGTCGCAAATAAGAAAACGAGTGAAACACTGTTAGCTTTATGCACTCTGACTTGTTTGCAGACAGTATTATAATTACAAATGGGTAAAAATGTTGAATCAACTACAACTTAAACAAGTTAATGATTTGTTTTAGTTTCTAAAACTTCACCAGAAAATGGAAAAGTCCAAAAAATTTCAATACTATTTTGACCCAACCTATATAAATGCATATGAAGCACATGCACAAGTGTCATTACACCATAGTCAGTGCTAAAAAAAATATGATAAACCAATGCCCAGTGCAGACCTGCCAACATTGAAAAAAATCAAAATAAGGAATTTGCCGCCAATTCACCATTAAAAATCAAGAAGCAGGGCAAAAATCAGGAGGTGTATATATCATGATAAAGATGTTTACTTGTGTTCTTTCAGTCCACTGTATGTTGCAGATTTGCATTTCTGAGAAACTTATCCATTATGTTTGCTGATGGGGTCGGATAAAGAGAATCACACCGAGACAAACTCTTTGTATTGGCAGATGAAAACCGGAAATCAATCCAGATATGGTAAAGTACTAAGAAACATACCAGACATAGAGAAACCAGAAACAGAAACAAGGAAACGGAAAAAGATGTTTTTTGTATTAAAAAAATATTTTTTTTTCTCTCTGGGAGCTGAAAAATCGGGATTTTTTCTTCAAAACTGGGGAATCAGGAGATAGGTCCGGGATTTTCCCGATCTTTTCAGTAGGATTAGCAGGTCTGCCAATGCCCCTCTAATTTCAGCTCAGGCCCGTCCTACATTCTAAGAGAGATGCCTGTCGGGCTTGTCAACAAAAAATAATCAAATTTGCCAGAGAAAACTGAGATCACACTGATGAAATGTGGAAATGTATTTTCAAGATGCTGACATACCTACCATAACATGGCACAATCTGATTAAAATCACATCACCACTGTCCTACCACAGGGGCTCTTATCAATTTAACTATCAGTCATAGATATACATGTAGTATCAAATAATACAAGGGAGGACACATTCTTCCTTTCTCATGCGACCTATTTGATTCTTGAATAGGTCGCACAAAAAAGGAGAGAAGTGTCCTTCCTTGTATTATTTTATACTAATGTATGACTGACAGTTAAACTGTAAGCAATGATACAAGCCCCTGTATCCTATGTGAAGTGGAGATCTGATTTTAATCAAATTGTAACTGGTGTGTTGTGCTAAAAACACAATTTCAGACATGCCTACCCCAAAAATTGTTTCTGAGGGACGCCACCACCAAAAATGAGGGACAGAGCATGAAAACGAGGAACATAAGTATGTTAGCATGATTAAACATAATAAATGCTCTCAAAACATCATTAAATACCAGTAATGCATATTTATAATAAATATTTATGTATAAAACCCAGTACCCACCTATTTACAATATATACAAATATACAAAATTCAAGTCCAGGACTACTCAATTCATCCTAATGGACCTATAGTAAGCACTTTTCAGGTCATGCAGCTCAGTTTCAGTGTAGATCCTGTCTGTAGCTGACCATGGTCTACATTTTGAAATTAAAAGTGCCTCTACAGTCTCTGCACTCAATTTACTCCTGAACTCTGATTTTTTCTCTCTAGGGAGAAAACTCGCTCACAGTGTGCAGATGAATGAGGTATTGTCATTAATGAAAGCATTATTTTTGGCAATATTTTGAAGACTGCTGTTCCATTTTCCTTCAACTGTCTGATAGCAACCCAAGTTTCATAGAATCTATTTCTCAAACATGACTGAATATCTGTGGACTGATATTGTGCCATTTCCAATTTCACATCTGCTGCAGTCACTTCCTCAGGTAACAACACTGAAAATCTTTCAAAGAAATAATCCAAAGATGCCATTTTAGCTTCTAGTTGCAATGCTGGATCCAAAATTTCAGCATGCTTTAATAAATCATCTTTAAGGGGCAACTTGTCTCTAATGTATTTTGCTGATGTTTCAAAAAACTTTCTTGCCCCATCATAAAATCTTGCAGCTTCTGTTCACTCAGGTGGACCTCATCTTTTCTAGCAATAAAGTCTGTTGCAGGCTGTCCAATAAAAATATCTTAATCCTCTTTCTGACTTTGCCTAACTTCAAACTGAACGTCTGTTACAGACTGATAAAGCATAGCTGAAGGCTTCACAAACTTCAAAAGAATGGTTTTAAGACAATTTTCAAGACGTCTTTTTAGCACATGTATTAATGGTGCGTCGCACTGTATTAGAACCGCCTCTGAACACGTGTCTGCAATGGCTATTTTAAACCATCGCGCATGCACAGATTTGATAATTTCCTGTTCTGGTCAGTGATAGCATATTTTATGCCATGCAGATTTTGTATCCCCACTTTTGTGGATTTTCAACGCTAAATGCGTATCTGTGGGACACAAATGCAAATTTGGGCATTTTGCGAGACTAATTAGCAAAATGTGGTACAGTAGGCACGTCTGCAATTTTATATTCCCAAACCCCCTGACATGGTCACGTTTAGGGAAAAAAAATTTTCTGTAATCTTCGAAAATAGCAAAGAAATAAAAGTACCACTTTCAGTATATGCCTGTTACATGCAGCATGTATAAATGGTAAACACTCATGATTGTAAATCTAACCTTTGGGCAGTTTAAATAGTGGCAATTAATGGCAATGAGATCAGGTATAATCCACCATTTAATATATTACTTAACTGGTTGACAATAGCTAGTGAGATGTGTTTGAAGCCTGCAGGGGGTGAGCTCATTGTGCTAATTTGCATAGGTATGATCAGGAGTGGAACAACCCAATATTGGTAAATCAAAGAGATGCTAGATACATGAAGAAGAAAGAAGTTATTACATATCATTGATATGAATGAGAATATTTAAGCCATGTATATTATAGATTTTTTAAAAGTTGTGAACAGCGGCAACATTTCTTTGAAGTCGGATTTTACTGCATATATAAAATGCAAAGCATGATCATTTAAATTGTCAGAATAGTGTTCAAGTGTGTTTCATTACTGAAGCTGACTTAGGCAGGAATCAGCTACCAGCAGGGCCCAATTTGAGTTTCAGAACTCCTGGTCAACGGAGTCAACCAGCCCCCTACAAAAAAATGGAGGGGCGGGGGCAATTAATTCTTTTCACATACTGCAAATATATCAACATATGTGAACTTGGTTCTGACAAGGATTTGCTCAGAAAAATTTGAACACTAGGACCATCCAGTCTCTAGTGAGTGTAGTGATGAACACCAATGACTTGCATTACCTTCAAACCCCCAACTGAACCCTATTGAATTTATATTTGAATTGTAGAAATTGCAATGTTGTGCGACAATAATATTAAAAAAGGGGAAATTTTGGGCACATGGAAATAGGAGTCCGGGCGTGTGGAATTTCAATCAGGGCTTGATTTTTTTAAAGTCACCAGCCCTGGGCCTGTGTCTAAAAAAGTTTTGTTCACTTTATGAATATTACTTATTTAAATTAAATGACTATAGTTCTTTTTTAATAAAAATTGGATTTTCGACCAAAAACAACATGTGAACCAATGTTTACAGAAATGATGTATCATGGTGCAGAATAAATGACATACATAATAGGCTGACATGGTGGTATTGTTACTTTCTAGGTAGTCCTACAACATAATAATAATAATAATAATAATGAGTACTTGTATAGCGCCTAATCTTTAGAAGCTCTAAGCGCTTTACAACATCTGACAACACTTAAAAAACATATATAATGATATGATTACAAAATTAAAAACAAACACCACGAAAGTAGAAACAGAAAATATGCTGTAAATATTTAAGGCAAGGATACATTATTAGGTCTTTAAGTCTGTTCTTGCAGTTGAAATAGGTGAGTTTTAAGAGCGCTCTTGAATGAGATCACTGTGTCTTTGTGTCTAAGTGCAGTGGGCAATTCGTTCCACGTTGCTGGGCCCTGGTATGCAAAGAGCGTTGTC
>JAECUM010092829.1:0-25167 GCA_016617855.1 Megalonaias nervosa
TTGAATGTTATGTGCGATCCCTCGCAAGTATTCAAAGTGCTCTCTATTGCCAAAGTCATTCACAATGTTCATAATCCGAGCATTGCAGTCACGATACTTCTTTCGAGTTGGTTCCACTGGATGTCCTCCAAGTCGCTGAGAAATTGTCATGTTCAGGAATGAGTGCTCTCTTTGAAGGATTGTCAAAAAGCGCCAAATGTTTGGATGGTCAGCAGTAATGGCAGCTTGCATTTTTCGATGCCAACCTTCAATCTGTTGTTAGTACGAGGTAATTCGTTTTGAACACGGCTGTGTACACTCCAAACTTGAGGAGCGAAGACTGGATTAGCTCGGTTTCGACGTCTTCTTCTACCGATGTAGTTGTCTTCAAAATAATCCAGCAATTGATTCATGTCATCATCTTCTGTCGATTCTTGAAGTTCTTCGAAAACCTGCACAGTGGAAGAAAGCGGCACAAAAGCCAAAGCAGCTACCATTCTAACCGACATTGCAAAGTCTGCGTCATCTTGATATCTTTGCTGAAATCCAAGAGCTTGTACTTTCCGGTATATGCTCTGAGATAAATGATAAAAGCATCCTTGTACATCTATTCCTGCGTAGCATTCCGCAACAGAATTCATAGCTGCTTTTTCATAATCCATCATCACTGTTGCAGGTTGAGCATTGGGAAGTAGTGCCTTTATCTGCATGAATAGACGTCGATAGGTTTCAGTAGTTTTATTTGGGAGCAAGCAGTAGAGGCAAGAAATGACATCACCACTGATGAGTGCATGGACCGTATATAATTGAAAGAAGAGCTCGGGTACAATAGCAAAAGTTCCATCCATGAACCAATTAGGAGATTGTGCTAATAACGACGACGTTTTGTCAGTCCCGAAGATTAAAATTCTGTTTATATCTCCTACACCGCTATCAAATAACAAGAAATTTTCGCCATTAGGAAGTTTTTTGTAATCATCTGGCAATTCAACGGTTGCTCGATTAGTTGGAAGAGGCTGTGGAGCATGAATAGCTTGTCGCTGTCGACGAACCTGACGACGAAGATGTTGTATAGGAACCATTTGTACTGATGCTCCTTCACTTAGATTCTGCATTTCCCGGCCAAGAATCTGTTGAGGTGTCTCTTCTGTTTCCACTGCTCTTCTTGTAATGTTTTGTCTAACTTGCAGAACTTCACATCGAGCTGAATCTGGTGCATGTGTGTTCATGCAGAGATCGAACTACAAGATCATTTTTAACTTTGATCTTCGCTTTACATTCAGATACTCCGTTTACATTTCCTCGTCGCTTTTCCCATTCGTAACTGATTACACCTGCCGCTAAATCTTTCTGCTTTACATAGATATAACCGTTGTGCATAATTTTCTGTTTTCCACGTATACTCTGAACTTTCTCCATCGTAAAACTATTTTTATGGTGATATTAAGTTTTTCGGAAGGTATATATAGGGTTTATATTTCTATACTTTTCTGGGGCATGCACGTAGAAACCATTTCTGCTCGAATTCACTGATGTGAAACCAATGCATTATGTATATTGAGCACAGATTCAATTACTAAAATCGTTTTTATTGATTTGAAGCCCAAACTCTTATCAGATTGTGTTTGTGTACTGTGTACACTAGAATCTCATTGAGGTAAAGCCAACACAATAGCAATAATTAACAATAAAATTCTTATTTACTTTAGTTCGATTGATTGAGCACAGGATAAAATAATTTTGAGGTGAAACCAATTCGAGGGGAAGATCTTCGTTGTCGCTCTTTGTTGTCGCTATAGATTGTGTTTGTGTACTGTGTACACTAGAATCTCATTGAGGTAAAGCCAGCACAATAGCAATAATTAATGGCAGGGGGGTAATGGCAGGGGGGTAATATACCGGGGGGGGTAAATGATGGGGGGGGGGTATTGGCAGGGGGGTAATGGCAGGGGGGTAATTGACGGGGGGATAATGTCCTAGACCCGCTATATGTGATAGCCATAGAATCCCTGAACATAAATATTAATAAGAACACTTAACATTCAGGGAATTAGATTACCAAATTTGAAACAAGATTACAAAACTATGCTACATGCAGATGATTGTACAAACTTTACCAGAGATGGATCCTCCGTTAAACATTTACAGCATGAATTCACACAATTTGGGAGAGCCTCTGGCTCTGCAATTAACCATGATAAAATTGAAATCTTATTAATAGACAACTGGAGCGGTAACCACCCTGGTCTCCTCCCAAACTTGATTAAAGATCATATAAAAGCATTAGGAATAATCTATGGAAAGAACTCTACTCACAGGAACTATCGTGAGTTACTAATTAAGATAGAAGCGCAAATAGAAACTTGGTCACTTGTTAACTTAGTAGACCGAATACGGGTTGCTAAAACCTACATGTATAGCAAATTGAATTATATAATGAACATGGTGCAACCTACAGAAGCTATGATCGGCAACATTGAAAGAAAAATACTAAGCTTTATTTGGAATAATAAAATCCACTACCTAAAGAAAAAACATATCTGCAGACCTAAAGACAAAGGAGGGCTAGCCCTACCCAGTTTAAGCATAAAACAAACAGCCACTATTTTAAACAGGTTTAAACAGCTCAACAATTCTCCTAAACTACCGTTGGAAGCAATATACATTTACATATATGGTTATCAATGTCGTTTTAATAATGAAATATACAAGAATATTAAATTAACTAAACTATTAGAACCACCTGGATGTTGTAGAAGAATTAGTGAATTAATATATAAATATAGAGATAATGTAAAAATATGAGATAGAACATCTATAATACCTTAAACGATATGGCCTCCCAAGATAAACAAGAAGTAGAGCTCCGCCATCCAAACCTAAATTGGACAGCCATTTGGAAAAATTGGGCGGGTATAGGATCAGCCTCCATACAAAGTAGGCTTTTCTTATACCTGCACGACAAATGGCTGACAGGCGGGTATAGGATCAGTCTCCATACAAAGTAGGCTTTTCCTATACCTGCACGACAAATGGCTGACAGGCGGGTATAGGATCAGCCTCCATACAAAGTAGGCTTTTCCTATACCTGCACGACAAATGGCTGACAGGCGAGGTTGCTTTATGATAGGCATATTATAAGTTATGTACCGCAATGTAGATTATGCGGAAACCACGTTGATTCAAAGAATCACATAATACTTAGATGTCTTAAATTAGATACAAAAAGGCAAGAGTTAAGAGATAAAATTAAAAATAGATACGGGGTACTAGAAGATAAGCAACTTTTATTTACAAATATTATTAATGACAAGAAGACTTATAATGACTTAATAATTTATATTAATTCAATTATGAAAACAGCAAGAGAAGACCCATAAGTTAATAGCCATACCTAAGATGAATTTAATCAGTGTTACACCTTAAAGGTCCTTGTATCTTATTTGCACACCAAGAACAACAAATACACATATAACGGGACAGGGCTATGGCCTTGCTGAGTAAGGAGCAGATGGTACGATGCCTATACTACGAGACTTACGTGCGGTAGTACGGATCGTACCGGATCTCCCCAAAAGTAATGCCAGCAACAAGAACATTACGAACACAGAAATACGGAACAATCAATATACAGTACAAGATACAAATACACACAACATGCACACACTTAACATTATAAATATACACAACATGTACACACCCAATATGCAAATACTTAATACTATTCTCTCCTATCTATCTTTCTCCTATACATGCACACACATTAAACTATATCACCGGTTCTAACAGACCGGGAAGCACGGTACCGACGACAAGCCTCATGCAATACTGTACGTCACAGCCGAACTTCCCGAGTCATAACTGAACCACTAAGTAATTAACAACTCAAAGAATTTGACCTATCATGTCTAGTCCATACAAATACACAAGATAACATACAAAACAAATAGTACACACATATAGCAAACATCGGACAACACTGATCCCTGGCAAGGATCACTTTTTTAAATTAAACTCCAAGACCAGCCAGGGTCAAGGAGACTTTACACACTAGAGTAGGGCGGTGTAGAAATTATAGATCTAAATTAAATAAAATTGAAATTCTAATAAAATTAATAAAGAAAACACTTACACGAAGGGGGAAACAATAACACATAACATCCTTTAACTTTCGGCACTAGGGGGTCCTTTCTATGATGCAAGTCTGAAAGGGATCACACCAATAAATTAAAATAAAGGTTGCGGCCCTTTTCGCGTTCGTGGCTTAGTGTTATCGTCTCTTGCAAGTTTCTGTCGCGTTGTTCCGTATTATTTATTTTTATTTTCAACTTCAATTATTTTTGTGTGTATTGTGCTTCGTCCTTGTTGCTAAATGTTTGTATTTAATATGTGTCAGTATCGTCCACGAAGATTAGTTATTCATTTTGAGAACACCATGTGCAAACGTTGATGCCATCTTTATGTTTTATTTATCTCTCCAATAAAGACACAAAATTCTTATTCCTGATGCAACATCGAACGTATTCCTGGAGAAAGTACTCCAACAGTACTGAATTGAAAAAAGATAGATAGATAGGTAGATAGATAGGCAGACAGACAGACAGACAGATACATGGTAGATAAATGGATGGATTCATAGACATACATAAAACAACTTGTGAGTGATATATATATATATATATATATATATATATATATATATATATATATATATATATATAACATATATACTCACTATATATATATATATATATATTACATTCATGTGATGGTCAAGACAAGACAAGACTTTATTACATTCATGTGATGGTCAAGACAAGTCAAGACTTTATTACATTCAAGTTGTAAAGTTGACAACATATGAGACATACAACAAACAAACATGAATATAGCGCGAGATATCATAACATAATTTTAACAGGAATGTCAAAATTCGGAAAACCTAATCTAAGAAAGTGCAACTAATTTTCAAGAGTCATATGCTATCTGTATTCATTGATTGATAATATTTATAAACGTCAGCCAAGGAGTTGTAAAAATGAAGTATACATTTTCTTCTTTCATCACGAAAATAAGAACATGACAGGATTTAGTCATATTTATCACTTAATTTTTGCGATTGACAGAGTGTATAATGTCTTTCGTTATAGGAAACAGTTTTAACAAGAAACCTATGACTTTCTGTTCTAAATTAAATTAATCTGTTTGATACAAGTATATTTTTGGTAATGAAATATCATCTTTCCAAACCCAAACTAGTTTTGATATCTTGTCATTTAGACCTTTACATGACGTATTGATATTAGCTACCCAAGCGTGCCTGTACTGATATTTCAGTCCTGGTTCTGCAAATTTTAGTAACCATTTACTGACACAAATCTGATATCTCCATACCTTGATAAACTCGACATCATCTAATATAAATTTAACTCGCAGTATCCTTTATTTTTCATAGGAATTGTAGCAAAAATGTTTGAATAAGAGAAAATACATAAGACAAGGTTTTATTTTCTTGATGGCCACTAACTTATCCAGCCCATAAGTTTCTCATGGGAATTTTACTGTTAATACTTACTAGTTACGGGGAACCGACCAAGTTTACCGTATACCATATATAGAGAGGTACATTTTTAAATTCAGCATTACTTGTGAATATAAGAAATATGTGTTATTTTTTGACTATATCGGATTTCACAAATCCCCAAATTTTACAAACATATGTTAAAATCGGTACAATGTTATGATCGAACAGTTTCAGCTAATAATCAGTGTGTGCGATGATAATCAATAGGCAAGTCTAAATTGTGTGTGCGATGATAATCAATAGGCAAATCTAAATTTTGTGTGCGATGATAATCAATAGGCAAATCTAAATCGTGCGTGCGTTGATAATCAATAGGCAGATCGAAATCGTGCGTGCGTTGATAATCAATAGGCAAATCTAAATTGTGTGTGCGATGATAATCAGTAGGCAAATCTAAATTTTGTGTGCGATGATAATCAATAGGCAAATCTAAATTGTGTGTGCGATGATAATCAATAGGCAAACCTAAATTGTGTGTGCGATGATAATCAATAGGCAAATCTAAATTTTGTGTACGTTGATAATCAATATGCAAATCTAAACTGTGTGTTCGTTGATAATCAATAGGCTAAAATCTAAATTGTGTGTGCGCTTTTCACTTAACTGCATACCTTTATTAGCTATGGATACTATATTTTTCAGGCCATTGGTGAACTTTACGTTCTTGTCAAATATAGTGCCTAAGTATTTATATTCATCTACAACATCACTGCATGCATTTTTCAACTTACATGTGTATGTGTGATCTTTTTAGAATCAAATACTATAATTATTTTCTTCTCGGTGTTGATTGTAAGCTTCCACTTATCAAAATTTCTACTAAATTTATCAAAGGTAAATCGCATGTCAGCAGGATTATCTGAGACAAGTATTGTGTCAACAGTTTATAAAAGCAACAAAACATTTAACATATTTACAAAATAGTTTGTTTGGAGCGTATATCGCAACCTCTGCACCCATTTATTAGTATAAAAATATAATCTAGGTCATTTAGGAATAAGCAGAATGAAACTGGCGATATATGTTTCCCTTGTCTTACCCCTTTTTCCCAAGAAATAAAACAACGTAAATTCATTATTTACACAGATACACGATTGAGTGTCATTATAAATACATTGTATAACATTCAAACACTTTCCTTTGATGCCTGATGAAGACAATTTATGCCATAATCTAACTCGAGCAAAAATACGTTTATAATCAACGAAAGTAGATAAAGTTACCTTTCTCAATCTTTAATAAATTCAGTATGACTGTATCATTAAGGAAATGTGTGTGTGTGTGTGTGTGTGTCTCTGTGTGCGCATGCGCGCGCGTGTGTGTGTATATGTGTGTGTGATTTGGATTTTTAACGTAGCTTTAACAATATTTCAGTCATATCGCTACAATGTCTGCAATGTGGCAGTTTATAGTGATGTCTATCACTGAAGCATCATGCCGAAGACATGTAGCATGATGTCACACCCAATCACATTATCCTGACAACAGGTCGACCAGTCCTAACACTAACATCGTAATGCTAAGTGCCTAGCGAGGCAACTGTTAGTACCATTTTTAAAAAGTCTTTGATATGACTCCGCCGGGGTTCGAATACACGACCTCCCGCATCCGTGGCGGACGCTCTAACCACTTAGGCCACCGGAGCGGTCCAAAGAATTTAGTCAGTCTTAGATTTAATATAGGTGTAAAATCTTTAACTCAGACAGGTAACTGAAGTAATAGGTCAATAATTTGATAAATCGGTTTTGTCCCTTTAATTTTTATAAGTTGTCATAATGCCACCTTCAGTCGAACTTTGACATGAAGACAGTATTCAATATTATCTTAAAATGTTTTTGATACACATTTATCATTTCAGCAATTGAGGTTTTATATATTCATTTAATATATTATCAATTGAACTTGCTTTATTATTTTAGATTGTTAACGATTTATAATATTTCTTAAGCTATATTTGTGTCATTCAGACAAGAGTGATCGACAACATCCGCCACTGGCACCGTTTCTGGGATTACTCGGTCGTCACTACCTGTATCCGTCTATGTCTTTAAAATACTCAAGACGTTCTTGCAATGCGGAATTTTGAACAGGTATTTTCATGCCGACATTATTTTTTATATTCCAGTATCTATTTGGGTCTTTTGATTGTAAAGTGTGTAGTTTTTCTTTGTAATTATTTTGTATTTATAACGCTGTTACGACCATGTAGTTTAATTACTTGTGTGTTAAAATTTGAATTCTTTTTTATTTCATTATTATAATTTTTGTTGTGATGATTATGTTCACAGGGTCTGATATTTTGAAAGAAACGTCGTGTTTATTTAGAATGTAAATATGACTCTCAGGATTTCGTAAGCAATTTTTTTAGATTGCTGGCTTGATAAACAAGGTAGGTAGATGATTGGTTGTGGCCAAGGTCATTTGCCAAGCATGTATGATTATATCGTGTAATGCGATGGTGAGATTTTGAAATCACCATGCGTTGTACGTGCGTGTGCATGAAATGACGTTTTCGTTCAGTTTAAATACTCAGGTATCTGTGAAATAGTCAGTCAGAGTCATTTTTTAACACCTTGTAGAGTCGTTCATATATCTTGAGAGAAGGTATTCTTTTTCTGGTGCTGGAAAGAGTTGTTCATTTGTACGTCTGTAGAGCGAGATGTATATTATTATAGATGACAGCTGTAGTTCATCTACTTTTTAAACAATAATTGTTTTCCCTAGAGAACTACACAAGTGGCTTTGGACAAAGACACTTAGTGAAATTGATTCTAAATTGGAACAGAAAGTACAAATTGTGATTCAAAGTGAAAATTCTGGACATTTGTGTAAAAACTTCGTCTTACGTCATCATCCACAATCTTGGAACGGAATTGAGTTTCAGACTAGCTTCAGTTGGAATTGTTTATTGATTAGATTTATGTTTTTCACAACTCTAGGACAAATGTTTGGATTTTCTTCGCAAATTGTAAGTCCTATTTCATATTTTCACTTTTTCACCGTGTTTTCTAGGGAAATCAATTATTTTTGTTAAAACTTACAAAGCCTGTTGTCTTCGCTCTTTTCTTTATGTTACTTTAAACGAGCCGATACGTAACAACGCGATTAATGGTTTGCAATTGTTTGCTTATACTGTCCACTATCTGTTAGAATATTGGCTTTACTCTTTGCAGCTTTTGTCTAATTTCGTGAATTTTTTTCTATGCAAATGTAATGTGTTCCAGCTTTTATTCACTCATTGTTAAACTACGCCTAAGAGTAATTTTTTTTCTTGCGTGCATTCTTAAGAGTTTTACTTATGTCCAGTGAATGTCTGAAAACAAACCAGTAAATTCCACAAGTTAAACTTTTATTTTAAAATGAAACCACTTAAAGTCGTTACTAAATAGTTAAGTAAGCTCCTGTCATAGGATGTGTATTTCCCAACTCATCTGACTATTCCCACCCTTGTGTTGCAACTATGCATATTATCATTATGCTTAAAACAAATTCATTAAATTCATGCAGTACCTAGTTCTATTTATGTGTTGTGATTGTTTTTGTTCGTCCTTCGAGTTCGAAGATGACCATGACATCAACTGGTTTGGTATCTGCGAGTAAGTAGGTGGCTGGCCGATGAGGCCAACTTGTGATTTGAACTGGATGTTGCACACTTGACACGTGATGCTGCTTGGATTCGCTTTAACAATGGAGGACATGCTGCAGATTCCGCTGCTCACGCTTCTCCACTGTTCTTTGCAATTCTCTTCCGTTCAAAGTCTGCAGCTCCAGTATGAATGAGATTCTGCAAGTTGGATCGATCTTGTGTGCGATCTTCGCAAGACTCAGGGTCAATGTTGAAGTGTTTCAGCGATGAATTGAGGGAATCTTTCTGACCACCCTTTCATAGCTTTCCTTCCTAAAGATTGACGTAGAAAATCTTCTAAGATAGTCTCTCGTCTGACATCCAGGTGACATGGTCTGCCTATCACAACTGTGATTTCATCAGCAGGGTGTGAATTCTTGAAATGCTTGCCTGTGTGAGAACCTTAATGTATGGGACCCTGTCCTGCCATCTTACCTCAACAGTTTCGGCAGGCATTACATGAGAAAATGATTCATTTTCTTGGCGTGAAGTCTTTACACTGTCCAGGTTTCGCAAGCATACAACAGGGCCTGTAACGCAATTGCTTTGTAGACCTTATGTTTGTAGTCTTATCAGATCCTTCTCTGCTCCCACATATTTGCACTTAATTTCCCAAAGGCTACACTTGCTTTAGCAATTCCTGTCTTTGTGTCATCATCGATATGGACGTGCAGTTGACATTGTACTGCCCAGATTTGTCCAATACTGCGAGGGTTTGGCCATTTACTGTGATGGTAGGCTGTATGTAAGGCTTTTCTGGCACAGGACGGTGCATCACTACTGTCTTTTTGACACTGATTGTGGGACCGAATCGTCTCGAAATTATACAAACTCTTGCATATCGGACTCGGATCTGGCTTTCAGGGAAATGTCGCCAGCAAATAAGAGATCACGAATAGTCACTTTCTTTAACCTCTTCTTCGCCTTGCAATAAATATAAGAAAAACAACAAAATAATGAACAAAATTATAAGGTATCTACAGTTTGTAGTCCGACAAAAAATATTTTTGTTTCAAAAAGAAAGCTGATTGTAACACTATCTATCTATCTATCTATCTATCTATCTAATCTATCTATCTATCTATCTATCTATCTATCTATCTATCTGAGAGAGAGAGAGAGATTTTAAATGGACTTTGCTTCCATACACCCACCACCCAATGATAACTAAAGTTTATGTTCCGTTTGTTCATTTATGCCTGACACGAGAAAGATTGAATAAACAGAATATATTACAAACACTTGCATATTCGTTAATTGCTAGAAATCAACTTTATTTAAGTACATATTTTCGTAAGGTTACCCGCAAGCACTAGAGGGTACAATTACATCAGAATAAAAGCAAATATATATATATATATATATATATATATATATATATATATATATATATATATATATATATATATATATATATATATATATATATATATATATAAATAACATTAAACACATTAAGGTATTTACTTGTCAAAAATCATCACGCAGGACAATTTTAATTTAAACTGAGCAAGCAGCTTCATCAAAAGGAAGTTGTTAAAATGAACTAGAGGAATTATAACTGGAATTTGACAAATTGTATGAAAAAGAAAGACCAAAACCAAAGGAGCTAGAAAGTCACTCGTTTTATATATTTGATTTCAATGTCTTCCTCTTAAATACGTAACCACAAATTCATATTTTCACGCTTTTTCTAATATAGGTAGTTTAATAGAAGAAATTAATACAGTGTATTTATGCAATATATTATAACAATAGGTAATTTCATATCCTTTATGACCATTAATTCAATATATGAAATTGAAGAAAATAAAAAGAGAAATTATTGTAAATATGTAGGACAATGGTGTTTATCACGATTATTTTACAGGAATATTTTGAAAACCTCCGTCAATCCAACCATCTCTCCTGTCTGTACAAACATTTGCTGTTGCATCTATCCATCCATCTATCGTGCCTTCTTGTCCTACGCTATCGTACAGAAACGCACAAAACTAGCTAATGTGTTTTTCCACGTTATGATACAGTTCAGAGATCAAGCATGCATAAAAAAATAATTTAATATTGGACTATTATTTGTCCTTCCAAACCGATCTCACTTCTGTATATTCCATCCGTCACGTGACATCAGAATTACCGCATATAGACTTTAGGCACTGAAAGAAGCACTTGATGCGAAAATCTGAAAGTAATGTTTCGTCATTGTTGTAGCCTACAATTCTATAGCAAAATGAGGGGGTGGGGTGGCATTCAACTGGAGTAAACGTGCTAGCATTATGTAAAACCGCGTAGGTAAACGTCAGTATTTGTATCAAACATGTCAGAGCTACAACATTACGTCCATTGGGAATAGAACCAAAAAAATAAACTCGAACCCTAAGTTATGACATCTCTCTCTCTCTCTCTCTCTCTCTCTCTCTCTCTCTCTCTCTCTCTCTCTCTCTCTCGGACAAAGTCACTATGATGGCGATAAGAAAACCCCAAACAACGACACTGATTGTCAATATATTCTCGTGACTGAAACCAAAGCGAAAGAAACAAGATCATTAATGAAATTATTGTCTGTGAAATTGGACTTTCATAAATATGCTTTTGCCGGTTATATAATTATGTTATTGATTTTAAGCTTTCACATTCCTAAGTTTATTTCATACTAATTTTTTTTTTTAAAACAGCCTATTGCGCACTATCATATCTTATTTTTGGGACTACAAATTCAGGCTGTTGTTAATCGTTTACATTGTTTATGCCGAGATAATCTTTCCACAATGAATATCGATACTGACCTTATGCAATCGGTAATTTTAAATATTTTCAAAAAATTTAATTTCCTGACATATGAATATCCATTAGTTGGGATAGATATATAGCAATATCATTGAGGATTACTTACTAGTAATAGTTAACCTGGATGTAAGTAACGTCAACAAAGCTATGGGTTTTTCTGGGAGTCAACAAACCTTCCATGGGCTGCCAATTATCTGGGTCAATCTATTGGAAAGTGGAGGGATGTTGATTTACGTATAATTCTATTGCTTGGTTTAGGTTTGTTGGAAAATAGAGCTGAACACTTCTAGTTGGCGTTCGTCATGATGTACGGTTGGTGTCTGTCTCAGTATGAATATATCAAATTGAAAGGTAATTATGACACAAAATACATACGTGTTTCATTCCGAGTGGGCGGAAACAAGGAGTTCGATACAGTGTAGTGATACACCGAGTCGTCAGGTCAAAATGTATTCCTAAGCCATATCAAACGAGTTCTTTCCCCCGACCCAATACAAAATACGGATGCGGTGTTACATTTCTTACATACCCCTTCTTTTATGTTTTTTTAAAAATACTTTTAGCTTTCTGTTGTGAATGAAATTTAAAACGAATTGGGGTTGATAACCGGTATATTCTATGCGCTTAAAAATACCGGCACACTGACGTCAGAGAATACTCCTAAATAGGTTAGAAAACATAGAGGGTCCATCATTGTGGTATCAAATACACAACGAAGTAAGGCAAATAACTATGATGAATGAAATCAGAGCCCCACATTGGAAAATATACAGGCATCTTAATAAACTCGGTTACTTAAAAAAAACATCAACAACAAGAACTAGACGTCAAAAGAGCTAGTCAGAAACTGAGAGACGTTATGCTCATACAAGTTTCACAATTGTAAATTCATTTTTTGTGTGGAAAAGAAACTTAACTGTCTCAAAATTAAAGATTGTTGTTGTTGTTGTTGTAGGGTTTAACGCCATTTTTCAGCACAAGATAGGCTATATATGGCGGCCAGTATTAATGGTGGAGGAAGAACCCGGAAAAACCCCGGAAAGAACCACCGACCCACGAGAAGCTACTGGCAAGCTTTCTCACATACCCACATTGGCTGAACAAAATTAAAGAGAACCTTGATATGTAATAATACGGATAACATCGAAGGAATGGGTGGGATTATCAGCCGATTCAAGCAAATGGAGTAGACACATATTAAGATGTGGGATCTTTTCAGTGGCGTAGCTTGGGGAGGGCGGGGGGGGGGACAGTTGTCCCCGGGCGCCATGTGCCAGGGGAGCCAAAATGAGGAAAATGCAACTATTCGTTATCTCAGATGCACTCGAAGGTGGCGCCAATTTTATGTTTTGTCCCCGGGCGCTAAGTACCGGGGACGCCACGTTTATGTTTTGTCCCCGGGCGCTAAGTACCCTCGCTACGCCACTGGATCTATTGTCATAATATCGTCATGATGCGAGAGCAACACATAAAGGGCAATAACCCGCAAAAATCATCTCCAAATGTAACGACCTACGCCTCTTCATATAATGACAACAACAAAAAGCCCCCCCCCCCCACTATTCAATATTAAAGGAATCTGTTTGCTGAAGGGGGTGGGTGGGAGGGGGCGGATGTTTGCGCATACATGATTTACACAGCTCGATGTCAAATAAGGGACATAACTTTAGCAAAACAAGAGCCTCGGTGTAACTGTGGGTGTGATCTGATAAAGCCTAACAAATATCAGAACAACCTGCCCAATCCTAAATGGATACAAAGTAAGAAAAAAATACTTGACACCCTATATCCAAAAGATGCATTGCTAGTTCGTGAGTCTAAAAATTACAGCCTTTTAAATATCAAACAACTAATAATATAACCAAAAACAGCTGGAGTAGACCAAATATGTTGGTTAAGGTAAAAGTTCGGTCTATGATAAGAAACTAATTGAATATTTACTAGTGTATCACGTTTAACTGATTAATGTGATTAGTTTGCTTGTATAGTAGGACTGCCCTATAAAGACCCATGTACATTATTTGGTATTCAAAGTCCATTTTTGGTATTGTGAATGTTGTTGCGAGTTTAACGCTATTTTTCAGCACATGATACGCTATACTCCAATATAACTGGTAGAGGAAGAAACCTTGGAAAACCCCTGTAAGAACCACCGACTCACGTGGAGATACTATCCACATACCACAGTGGCCGAGCCCGAGACCCTAACCCACGCGGACACAGGTGAGATGGCTTTTAGACCATTCGGCCACCAGGGACCTCCCGTACTGTTAATTGGAGCATCGCTGTCTTTTGAACTCGCTATAATTGCCTATTTGCCTGGTATTTACAGTTGTGTTGAAATTATTTCAACATCAATAGGGAGCACATGGTTTATTGTTTTGAAATAATTAAACTGGAAACTTGACAGGGGTTAATGGATCAATTTCTTCTATCATGATATATCCCGTTGTGTGTTAAATAATGGACGCTGTTCAAAACGTTTTCTCTTCAGCGGTGATTCAGAAAGGACGACCTGCTCTTATCATACTTATTGATTACATCTATGGAATTATTTGATGTTCCTATAAAGAATAATCCAAATCTACATGGGATAGGTTTGAAAAAATCGGAATATCTAATAAGTCGGTATGCAAATGATTCTGCACTGATTATAGCTGATGATTCTGCGTCCCTTTACACAGATTTTGACGTAGTAAAAAGTACCTGCTGCTAGTAGGGCCACGGATGGCCGAATTGTCTGAAGCGCTCGCCTTTACATGTCAGTAACATCTCATCTCTGTCCGCACGGGTTGGAGTCTCAGCTCGACCGACGTGGGTATGTGAGCTTCCCGTGGGTCTATTGTTCTTAGCGGTGTCTTCCTGGGTTCTTCCACCACTAAATTTATGTATCAAGTGATGAAAAATGTTGTCAGTCCCCACAAAATGAAACCAAACCAATTTCCTGCTTTATTATGTGGGCCCTGCTGGTCAGGACTAACAGCAAACGTTGACAAAACGCAATTAATGCGGATTGACACGGCAAGGGGTTAAAGTGAAGAGTTAAAAACACCAAAGAATATAATCTATTTTCACAAAGACTTTTTATTTAATTCTTGGAATTTTATTTAATCTTTGCGCACATAATATTACTTAAACGGACAAATTACAATAAGTTAGGAAACTAATGGCAAATTGTCCTTTAGAATTTTTTTAGTATGTGATAATAACCTTTAGCTTGGCCCAAACTTATTCATTGTTTGACGGTATTACCTGACCCAGCAAAGGATCTGATACAAGAGATTTTAGGATATTCTTCTTCATTTCATCTAGAATGGAAAGGCAAATTAATGCATTCTTGGAAATGATTATCATGATTGAAAATTCCCCATGTTTAATCTTATGTCGAGCACAATTATTCTCATTGATTCAATAGACTGGCTGACACTCTCAATTATGCTCACCGATAACCTCTTATTAAAAATTGATTAGAAAAATTTTGAGGCGATTCAATCCTCTTTCTAAGAAGGCAAGTTCTCCAAAATAAATATCCCAGGAATTTATGTTTGAACAGAATATTGTCTTTATGGTCAGAATTGGATTTCTACTCCGCTACAGTCATTGTAGACGTATGCTGGTATGCCTTGGTCTAAATGCCATTATATTCAAATATATGGCAACTCATATATAGTCAGAACAAAAGGAACTTCAAACTCATGTAGATCAAAACAAAATTGTAATATTAATGTAGCTTTGAAGAAATGGGGTGGACAACAGAAAGCAAATATCATGCAATATTAAGAAGACAGGAAAAGTATCAAAGCCATTATATAAGATGCTTCAAAAGAAAAATAGAAAATTAACTTTACAAGGCCAGAACATATATAATGTTGTATAATTACCAAGAGAAAGTTGTATAATTACCAATATAAAGTTGTATAATTAACAATACTACGAGTGGAAATTGATGACTTGGTAAATACCACCTTTCACAGATACGGATGGTACAGGCTCCAGAGTATTCTGTTCAAAATCATTAGTCAAATAATTTATACAGCACCATATATTTACGCTTTCTACAATGAGCTGTCAGAAAACATTTATATGCTTAGTTTTCTTTTTTTTTTTCTATTGTAAAACCAGCATATCTTAATTTCGTATCACTACTGAGTTGTAAATTGGGTATGGCAAATATTATTATTATTATTATTATTATTATTATTATTATTATATTATTATTATTATTATTATTATTATTATTATTATTATTATTATTATTATTATCTGTGTGTGTCTAAACACAATCAAAAGTACACACACGCACGCGTGCGCACACAAACAAAAATACAAACACACTCTCTTACAAGCCAGGGAAACGATTCATTTAAAATCTCATCTTGAAGGAAAATCCTATGAACCAACCTAGTATCTATTTATAGCTACCACTTGCGGAAATTCCTATTAAAAACCCAGTATAAATTTATAGCCTCAACTTGTGTGACGATCCTATTTAAAACTCCTAGTATCTAGTTATAGCTACAACCGTTGAAAATCCTATGGCAAAACCCAAGTCTATATTTATGGTCTCAAAATTTCTAGCTTCAGTGACGTCACTGTACTGAACTCTAGGGAAATAATGGCAACAGTGATGCAAGTGACTGACCTGAATACGCGCTACTGTAGGTGTTTAGGTAGGTGAAATGAATTTGATAGGGACAAAGGGAGTTTTATAGGGACAAACAAAGATCATTACACACACACACACACACACACACACTCAAACGTTATGTGTTAGCTTAGAATGTAAACGAAGAAGATAAAATTTCACAAATTAGACTATCCCTTACATCACAAAAAATAATATCCATCACATTAATTATACCATTTAACACCCCCTAAACACACTATCCCAAAAGTCTTGCGTTTTAGCTCAGAATGTAAACGAAGATGAAATCTCACAAAAAAGACTATTCCTTACAAAACAAAAATATTATCCATCACACCATTATGCTATCCAACATATCATACTCACTATCCAAAATGCCATGTGTTCGCTTAGAATGTAAGAGAAGGAGATGAAATTTCACAAAATATCTGTCCCTTACACCACAAAAATACCATCCATTACACCAACTATACCATCCATTATATCATATTCACTATCCAAACACCCTTGTGTTAGCTTAAAATGTAAGAGAAGGAGATAAAATCTCACAAAATAGACTATCTCTTACACTACTAAAAATACTATTTGGAAAAAATGCCAGTGTCTATTTATAGTCGCAACTTGTAGGAAAGTCGATTTAAAAAACCTAGTATCTATTTATAGTCACCACTGGTATAAAATTCCTTTGGAAAACCTAGTATTTATTTTAGCTAAAACTTGTGGGAAATTCTATGGAAAACCCCACTATCTATTTATAATCTCATCTTGTAGGAAAGTCCTATGAACTAAACTAGTATCTATTTATAGCCGCAACTTGTGGAAACTCATATTAAAAAACCCAGTATATAATTATAGCCTCAACTTGTGTGAATATCCTATTTAAAAACCCTAGTATCTATTGATAGCTACAAACTGTGGAAAGTTTTATGGAAAACCCAGGTCTATATGTATGACCTCAAAATGTGTAGCTTTAATGACGTCACTGTGCTGTACACTAGGGGAATAATGGCAACAATGTTGCAAGTGGCTGACCTGAACACGCGCTACTGTAGGTAAGTAGGTAGGTGAAATGAATTTGAGAGGGACAAAGGGAGTTTTATAGGGACAAACAAAGCCACACACACACACACACACACACACACACACACACCAAACGTTATGTGTTAGTTTAGAATGTAAACGAAGAAGATGAAATTTCACAAAATAGACTATCCCTTACACCACAAAAATACTATCCATTAATTATACCATTTAACACCTCCTAAACACACTATCCCAAAGGTCGTGTGTTTTAGCTCAGAATGCAAACGAAGAAGATGAAATTTCACCAAAAAAATATCCCTTACACCACAAAAATATTATACGTCACACCACTATGCTATCCAACATCAGTGACGTAGCTTGGGGAGGGCGGGGGGGGGGGGACAGTTGTCCCCGGGCGCCATGTGCCAGGGGCGCCAAAATGAGGAAAATACAACTATTCGTTATCTCAGATGCACTCGAAGGGGGCGCCAAGTTTATGTTTTGTCCCCGGGCGCTAAGTAAGGGGGCGCCAAGTTTATGTTTTGTCCCCGGGCGCTAAGTACCCTCGCTACGCCACTCTCCAACATATCATACTCACTATCCAAAATGCCATGTGTTCGCTTAGAATGTAAGAAAATATCTATCCCTTACACCACAAAAATACTATCCATTACACCAACTATACTATTCATTATATCATATTCACTATGCAAACGCCCTGTTTTAACTTAAAATATAAGAGAAGGAGATAAAATATCACAAAATAGACTATCTCTTACACAACCAAAAATACTATTTGAAAAAAAACGCTAGTGTCTATTTATAGCCAAAACATGTAGGAAATTCCTACCCCAGTATATATTTATGGCCTCAACTTGTGTGACGATCCTGTTTAAAAACCCTACTGTCTATTTATAGCTACAACCTGTGGAAAGCCCTAACGAAAAACCCAAGTCTATATTTATATCCTCAAAATTTCTAGCTTCAATGACGTCACTGTACTGGACACTAGGGGAATAATGGCAACAGTGTTACAAGTGGCTGACCTGAATATGCGCTACTGTAGGTAGGTATACCACTATACTATCCATTATATCAGACTCACAATCCAAACGCCCTCTTTTAGCTTAGAATGTAAGAGAAGGAGATAAAATCTCACAAATTATACTATCCCTTACATTACAAAAAAATATTCATCACGCCATCTATATTATCCATCACCCCACACATGAGTCGAACTGTTAGCTCAAATCTGTCAGTGATTCCGAAGACGATATGAGTGCGCCTACATCAATGTCCTCCACTTCTGTCACAAAACCACGGGAGTCCTGATTCAGCCCCAAAGAAATTCGTTCGTTCCCCTGAAATTATTGTCACATTTGAGACGCAAAAACGCACTTACAGAAAACTGAAACTTAGCCAAATTAAAGTTTTTAATCAAGATGAAACGATGACACATTTTCAAGGAGAAAGCAGACACCAAACGACAATAGCGATCCGTGTCACATAATGCATTCCAAATGCGTTAGTAGAAAGTTATGCTAGCGATCTTGAAGAGGATATGATTACCTCATATTTAACACCATCTAACATCCACTACAGAGAGAGACTGAGAGGTTGAGAGAGAAAAAAAAACCGGTGGTAAATCTGATAGGATGACAGAATCAACAAGACCAGTGAAGAAGAAAAATTCGTTTGGTGCCTTATAAAGATTATTTTTTACAACCTAGTAGCCCAAAAGTGACTTGCAGAAAAAATTGAGATCGATGACATACACCTACACGGAGCCAGACTTTGTTTTGGTGATGTCGACAGGTTTGTTGGAAACTGTGCCACATTGTTTGTAGCGTGTGCTGCCAAACATGACATCTCCTAAATTGGGATATCCAATGTGTGCATTGGTCTTTCTTTGTCCCTATCAAATTCATTTCACCCACCTACCTACCAACCTAGAGCAGCGCGTATTCAGGTCAGCCATTTGCAACACAGTTGCCATTATTCCCTTAGTGTCCAGTACAGTGACGTCATTGAAGCTAGAAATTTTGAGGCTATAAATATAGACTTGGGTTTTTTCCATATTACTTTCCACAGGTTGTAGCTATAAATAGATAGTAGGGTTTTTAAACAGGATCGACACACAAGATGAGGCTATAAATATATACTGGGGTTTTCCACAGGAATTTCCTACCAGTGGTGACTATAAATAACCACTAGCTTTTTCCAAATAGTATTTTTGGTAGTGTAAGAGATAGTCTATTTTGTGAGATTTTATCTCCTTCTGTTACATTTTGAGTACAAACAGGGCATTTGGATAGTGAGTATGAGATAATGGATGGTATGGGGGTGTAATGGATAGTAATTTTGTGGTGTAAAGGATAGATATTTTGTGACGTGTGATGTGATTTAGATTTTTAACGTAGCTTTAACAATTTTTCAGTCATATCGCTACGATATCTGCAGTGTGACAGTTTATAGTGATGTCTAGCACTGGGGCATCATGCCGCAGAAATGTAGCATGATGTCCCACCCAGTCACATTATCTTGACACCAGGCCGACCAGTCCTAACACTAACCTCTTAATGCTGAGCGCCAAGCGAGGCAGCTGTTAGTACCATTTTTGTAAGTCTTTGATATGACTCGACCGGGGTTCGAACCCACGACCTCCCACATCCGAGGCGAACGCTCTAACCGCTAGGCCACCGGAGCGGTCGATAGATATTTTGTGAAATTTAATCTCCTTCTCTTACATTCTATGCGAACAAATGGCATTGTGGACAGTGAGCATAATATGTTGGATAGCATAGTGGTGTGATGGATAATATATTTGTGTGTGTGTGTGTGTGTGTGTGTGTGTGTGTGTGTGTGTGTGTGTGTGCGCGCGTGCGTGCGTGTGTGTATGTGTGTGTGTGTGTGTTGGTCTTTGTTTGTCCCCATAAAACTCCCTTTGTCCCTATCAAATTCATTTCACCTACCTAAATACCTACAGTAACGCGTATTCAGGACAGTCACTTGCATCACTGTTGCCATTATTCCCCTAATGTCTAGTACAGTGACGTCATTGAAGCTAGAAATGTTTGAGCTATAAATCTAAACTTGGGTTTTTCCTTAGGCCTTTCCACAATTTGTAGCTATAAAAAGATACCAGGGTTTTTAAATAGGACCGTCACACAAGTTGAGGCTATAAATATGTACTGGGTTTTTTAATAGAAATTTCCACAAGTTGTAGCCATAAATAAATACTAGGTTAGTTCATAGGACTTTCCTACAAGATGAGATTATAAACAGATCGTTTCCCTGGCTTGTTAGATAGTGTGTGTGTGTGTGTGTGTGTGTGTGTGTGTGTGTGTGTGTGTGTGTGTGTGTGTGTGTGTGTGTGTGTGTGTGTGTGTGTGTGTGTGTGTATATGTGCGCGCGTACATTTGTGTGTGTGTTTGTGTGTGTATATGTGCGCGCGTACATTTGTGTGTGTGTTTGTTTTTTCCTTAACAAAAATCCCTTGTCCCTGCACAAAATAAGTGTTTGTGTATTTGTGTATGTGTGCGCGCGTATTTTGTGTGTGTGTGTGTCTTTTTCCCTTAACAAACCCCTTCTCAATACACTCGTGAGTGTTTGTTATGTGTGAATGTGAAGTAGTGTGACTATAAACACTAACGCCTTTGCTGATGTGATTGTAGGTAATGGTGTGTTTTGTAAATGAAAACTTTCCTTCTCCACTATGTATTGATAGAAAGTATAGTGGTTTTGTTAGTATTAGTGTGTTGTTTTGTATAAAAATTTAGTTTAGGTTAGCATTGTCATCACTGTGGATTGTTTGGTATGTGATATGGGTAGTTGTTGTGAGGGGATGTTCTCCTTCACGTCTGTGCTTTAGGGATATAAATCGCAGCGTTCATCAAAAGCGCCATTCAACATTGAATAACAAAAATGGCTTCTAAGCACATGGAGAAGATGATGAAGTTGCAAGAGGTGGTGGATGATCTGGGAATGGTAAAAGAGAAGCTGGTTAGATTGGAAGATGGTCATTATAACCCCCACTGAGTAAAAATGGAGATCAATAATTTAAAAAAGACCAAGGAACGATTAGGAGCGTGATCAAGGAGGATAAAGAGGAAAAGAAGAACAAAGAGGAAAAAGAACAGACAAGAACTTATAACAAACAATTGATGAAAGAAGAAGAAAACGAAAACAGGAAACAAGAGGAGGAAAAGGAAAAGAAGGTGGAGAAGGAGGAGACAAAGAAGACCAAAAATGTGATGGAGAAGATGAGAAGTTGGTGGAGGAGAAGAAGAAAGGAGACAAAATAGAAGAAAGGTAAAAGGCCTTTTTCAGGGCCACTCCACTGCCTCGAAAAGATATATATTCTATATTCTCTCTTGCCTAAAACATTTTTTGTCGATTTTTTGTGTGATAGATTTATGTTCATAAATCTATGTTTGTGTCATATGTCTATGTCTCTAACCCTGTCTCTAACCACATCTCTATGTCTATGTCTCTATGTCCATGTCTCTATGTCCCTAGAGTAACGCCTATTCAGGTGAGCCACTTAGGTCAGCCACTTGCAACATTGTTGCCAGTGTCCAGTACCGTGACGTCACCCTTGTTCAATTCCCATTGTCCGTATACAGGCCCAATACATTCCCTATGTTCAATTTTCCTTGTCCGTATACAGGCCCAATATTTTGTCGCTATTCATTCCCTATGTTAAATTCGCCATGTTAAATTCCCATTGTCCTTAAAGTGCCGGGACCCTTTTTTTAACATGGAAGTCCCATTGTCCGTAAAGTGTCCCCCTTCACTACTAATTTTGCTTGTCCGCTATATGGAGAAATACGAGGAAAATACTTACACACCTTTTATATAAAAATCCAACTTTAGGAAAATTTAGGTCCTTTATACACAATGATACTAGTAAAATTCTGATGACTAATTTAGCAATGTTTATTATAAAAGCCTTAAAGATTAGAGAAACCTTTTTATCAACGACTCCTCCTACATAAGACTTTAGATCAATATCACAAATCTTGCTCCACACAAGTTTTAGGGTCACCCTTAAATCAGTTTGTTTGATTACTGTGCAGTATATACTTGTATCTTACCTGTATCCGAAAAAAAATCAATAATTATTACTTTTATGTATATTACTTCTTATAAATACGATGTTCTTTTGTTGCGCACTATAACATCTTTTAGTACCGCATGATGCATGGATATGTATCATGGGCCAATGGCTTACATTGCAAATAAACACTATTATTATTATTATTATTATTATTATTATTATTATTATATATATATATATATATATATATATATATATATATATATATATATATATATATATATATATATATATATATATATATATATATATATATATATATATATACGATTGTCTAATTGCTAATTATATTCCTAATTTCCATGGTTTCATAGAAAATGTCAAATAGATATTGAACTTTATTTTACATATACTTATTCTTCAAAGGCAGAAGCAAGAGGAAACGGATGAAAACAAATAATTGTATCAATGACTTAGTAAATACATTTATTGAATGTACATTTAGGCTTAAAATTGTTAGTTTATACAATGTCAGTTTTTTTTATCACCCTACCCCAAATAAATGTACTGCATATTTCTGTACTATTAGGTCTCCTGTGTATTTATGTTAATAGTCAATCAAAGGCAGAATATGCCATATGTTGTTACCTTTTGACACTGTATAAACATATAATTTAACACAATAAAAAGTTCTAGACAAGGTTTATCTGATAAACAGGTATTAAAATGTATGTCTCGTTGACCTTACACGCATAATGTTATATAAAACGATACTTTCTGTATCCAAGCATGTCCATGATACCGCGGTCAACAATTACCATTGTAACACTATTTGGAAAATCTGTGGTTCTTTTGGCACACATCACCGCACTCCAAGTCACGCGATATGTACTTTAATATTCACAACTATACAAAACACAGAGAAACATTATCTAGAAATTCATCGGAGCTGTTATAATAGTTATGCACATTAACGCGACCTAATTATTCCAGCGTGAAAGATATCAATAGCAAGTATGTTGTTTTTTTTTTAACAAAATAACTATCTGTCCGGCTAAGCGGTAAACCCCCTCCCCCCAAAAAACCCACTTTGTAGGCGTATCATAGTTTAGATTCCACGGTATTGTTTCATGATGAGAATTAGAAGTTAGTTGATCAGTGTCGACTAAGTGTAGAGATAACAGGAATAAGTACATTTACCAAGGACAAAGGACGGCAGCCGACCCGGGATGGCGTAGACAGGATTGGAACCCGCAACCAACCATAGCTGTTCCCAAAACTGAAGAGCATTAGTAGTAAAAAGTGGCCGACGCAAGCGAAATGTTGAAAAAAAAAAGAAATATTCTGAGGAAGAAAAGATCATAGAAAATGACAAAGTTCTTAAACTACTGTTACGACACGCTCAGATATTGGACCCTGTCTATAAGAGACACGTTAGAAACTAGGATATATACAAGTAGTGCACGGTGTATACAGTAACCGAACGCACACGGCCGAACAGCCGCACACTTTCTAATTTTAAAGTCAGTCATCTTTGAAATACTCCGTTTCACACCCAAGCCTTTGGCTTTTATTCCCAGTTTGTTGATAAGATTTGTTTTTCTTCAGGCAATTGTTTTTATTTTTTAACATTTGACATACATCTGCCTCCCATGAGTGGTAGCAGTAGTGACAGAGGTTACCTGTACCGCATACTGTCTATTGGGTTAAGTGTAAGTACAGTTTCAACCAAGTTGTCAGATACAGGCCCATGCTGCTAGCTATTCGGTAATTCTGCATTGATTTCAGCTGAATTATTAAACACTGTTAAACAAGCATTTGTTAAGCATAAAAAAATCTGATTTCAGACAATATAAAGAACAAACTGGTCAGAAATCTACCGTGTGCAGCCTTATATTCGATTACCTTCAATCTATTTGCTTATCATTGCCATTTAAGCTTTGAAAATTATGTGCTGAAGAAAGTATGTTTCTACCAAGCTTAAACTTTGAAATTGTTAGAAGTAGCAGAACAATGGTTGTCAGTACAGCAGCTATGTTTTTATTAAGAAGAACACTAAGTGATGACGATGGTGAAGGAAGAAAGAAGCAATAGGAGATGGATGAATGCAGATAAAGCAACCTAAATTCCTAATTCGTCTTAAGGTTCTCGTTTTGCAGACATTAATATCACAACGGTCGCAAAATTTGTTTTGAAACAATTTGATTCTCAAACACAATGAAACAATTTAATCCACCTTATCAAATACTATGATTACGCAGATGGCATTTTCTTTCCTGCCTCACTAAATAGTACAGGTGTAGCATTAGGTGTTTAGAGGGAAATTGATGTAGTATTTACGCGTGTAAGAACCTTTCAGCTGACCACGACTGTTGTCTTGGCAACTATGGAAACAATAGCTATCAAGCCACGCTCACGAAAGTATTTGATTGGTTCGGTAGGGGACCTATTGCGTGTAACAATAT